>VWZE01005427.1:35305-66375 GCA_013396675.1 Eubucco bourcierii | reverse complement strand
GGTTGTGGCTGCTCCCTCCCTGGAGGTGTTGAAGGCCAGGTTGGAGGAGGCCTTGAGTGAGCTGTCCTAGTGGGAGGTGTCCCTGCCTATAGCAGGGGTTTGGAACTAGATGATCCTTGAGGTCCCTTCCAACCTTACCATTCTATGATTCTATGATTCTATGATTCTATTTCCAACCTGACCTTTTGAGTAACCTGAAATCCCCATAACTGCTAAGAAAAGGGTGAAGTGTGCAGAGGGAGGCAGAAACCTCTATGGCCATGCAGCTTTAATCAGCAATATTTGTTTACAAAGGCATCTAAATAACACCACTCACTGATCTGCAGACCAACATCCCAAGGATTTTCAGCATACAGCTCTCAGTATTTTAGCTCTTGCTGCAGCATGCAGCCCAGACGAGAGCAGGATTAGAGTTGTCAGGGAAAAGGATTGATCACTGTGGTTTTATGCTTCAGCAGGTAAGCAGTTCTCTTGGGGGCCAGGATCATTCCTTCAAAAGCTGCTGCAAAAAGGAAAAAAAAAGTCACCACATTAGTCTGATAGTTAACAGTGAGCTCTTAGTCTGGCCTTTGAATACACAGCTTTTATTCATGTATTGCTTAAAATACTGGGTTTTTTTCAGTATGGTTAGGTCTCATGATACAGTACTTCTGCATATAGAATNGCAGCCACAACCTCCCTGGGCAACCTGTGCCTCACCACCCTCACTGGAAAGAACTACCTCCTAACATCCAGCCTAAATCTCCCCTCTGCCAGTTTAAACCCATTGCCCCTTGTCCTGGCATTGCAAGACCTTGTCAATAGTCCCTCCCCAGCCTTCCTGTAGGCCCCCTTCAAATACTGGAAGGCTACTATCAGGTCCCCTCAAAGCCTTCTCTTCTCCAGGCTGCAGAGCCCCAACTCTCTCAGCCTGTCCTCACAGCAGAGCTGCTCCAGCCCTCTGATCATCTTTGTGGCCCTCCTCTGGACCCGCTCCAACACTTCCATGTCCTTCCTGTGCTGAGGGCTCCAGAACTGCACACAGTACTACTCCAGGTGGGGTCTGACAAGAGCAGAGTAAAGTGGCACAATCCCCTCCCTTGCCCTGACTGAGAATATGGCATCTGTTAAGAAATGATAGTTTTAACCAGCTTACATAACCTCCTCCAAATATTTCAAGCCTAAGTTCTCCTAGCAGTGTGTTTCCTGCTTACATTTGGGTAACTCTAACAAAATCTTCTAATTTCTCTGCCCCTAACTGTTTGGCTCTTTGCAATGATTTGTGGCTGTGCATTCATACAGGCACCAGCCCCATGCATGATGAGAAACAGCATTGCTCCTAATAACCTCCTGCTCTGAAACTACAGCCTGCTTTTTGACATACATAAGCACTCAGATCACAGTTTATGGCTTCATTTCCAGGCGTATCAGGTAAGCAGGATGGCTCCAAACACTGGAAGACATACAACAAATGCCACTGGACAAAGCTCCTGATCTCTAAACCACCTCTTTGTGGCTGCAGGAAATGAAAATCTTACAAGTTAGGCAGAAAGAGTGAAACCAGTACTGTGCTGCAACTTACTGTGATGCAACCTGCTACCTGCCCAGCACTCTTGGTAAAGCTTTATGCATGCTGCTCAGCAACCCAGAGAGGTGTGTGTTGAGAGGGTCCTCACATTTGAACATGACAGCTGCCTGCTTCACCTCATGGTCAGAGTCAACTTCAACCAGGAATGATTACATTTTTGAGTGTCACATGAGACAATGACCTTTAAGGCACACTAAAGGAAAACTCTTGTGAAATTTTTGTTGGCAGGGAAAGGGAGAACACAAATATGTATGAGCTCAATGTAGAAATCATGCATGTTGAGATCTTACTACAGTTTGAAAGCACAGAGTCTGGAGACACCTATGTACAGGCAAACCCCAGCACTGATGACATATTAAGAGTGGTCCAAGCACTGCAATGTTTAGGAAACTCTGTCCTTGGATAGTAAATCGATTCCTTCTTTTGTGGCTTTTGATCACTATGATTCAGCCACATTGCATGACAGCTGGTTTCCAGTGAGGTGGTCAGTCTTGTCCTTTTGCAACTCCTTCAGAAATGGGCTAGCCACAAGCTTTATCACCAGGTAAATGTTCTTTACTCACTTAACTGTCATTACAACTATCAGGAAATGTTGCATCATTAGCAAAGACCTTGATTTAACCTCAGCAGTAAGGAAGACCGAATTCCTATTCACAGTGCCTTTGAGAAGGCCTCTTGAACCATAGCCATGGTGGAAAGGGTCTTGTCAGTGCCATTAGGAACAATTTCTCAGGGATTACTAGGCTTAGATATTCTTAAGGGGAATCTACATTGTACATGGTTTGCTTGCAATTGTACTTACTAATGTGATTTATTTATGCTTTGCAACTTAAGGCATAAAATTCACTTACTTCACAGCAAACAGACAGTAAGGAGAAGTTGCTATCTCATTTAAAATCCTGTTTCTTCTGATTTCTCCATACTCATTTTTTTTTATTACTCAGAAGGGACTTCCACTCTGCAGGGGCATCCAGCCTGGTAAGACCAGCATATCCATGCAGGAGTCCATGCTAGAACTGTGGGATCATGCAGCCACAAATGGCTCCCTGGAACCTTGTTGGGGGTAGAGAGCCCAGCCCTTCATGCATGCTTCTAGCCTGTCTGCTGAGAAATTAAACTCCCTTTCCCTGCACTCACCACAGCACAGAGGTATTCTGAATCCTGCAAAAGGCATGCCAGAAATAAAATTTGTTTTCAGCAATAAAAAGAATGAGGAATGTGAGTAGCTGGTCTGTCAGGCTCAAAGAGGGAGATGATTAGTCACCAGCGAGGGAGGATGGCTGTAGATGACAAGTCAGCATCTCTGAGTATTTTGGTTTTCCTCCCCTCATCCTTTTCTCCTTTTAAAAGGAATTTTAAGAGATTGTTTACAGTAGAATCCCTTCTGCATGCTTTGGCATCTTGTCTGAAGTCAGCAAATCCCATCCATTCTGCCAGGATTCAGAAAACTAGAAAACAGAACCTTCCTTGAAGACAAACCAAGGGGTGCGGTGGTTCAGTAACAGCTGTATATGAGGCCTTGGAAAGGGGCTGAGATGGCCAGTAAAGCATTCCAGGTAACTGGGCTGAATCCCAGCCTCACTGAACCCACTAAGAATTTTGCCAAGCCAGTGCATATACTGTCGTTGCTCGATTTCTGACTAAATCCCCAGCATTTTACCAGCAATTTTCTGCATTTCTAGTGTCTGGTGTTCATGAAAGCCTCTGTCATGATCCAGTAGACTGCACAGCCCAAGAATGAATGGCTCAATATAAGGGATAAGTAGAAGACAAACCATAATAAGTAGCAACCTGGTGATGCTTTTCGTCTTTAGCCCACAAGTCATAGAAAGCATTTCACAGTATCACAGTCTCACAGTACCACCAGGTTTGGAAGAGACCTCAAAGATCATCAAGTCCAACCCATTACCACAGACCTCAAGGCCAGACCGTGCCACCAAGTGCCACGTCCAAACCCACCTTGAACACCTCCAGGGACGGTGACTCCACCACCTCCCTGGGCAGCCCATTCCAGCAGTCAATGACTCTCTCAGGCAACAACTTTCTCCTCACCTCCAGCCTAAACTTCCCCTGGCACAGCTTCAGACTGTGTCCTCTTGTTCTGGTGCTGCTTGCCTGAGAGAAGAAGGTAACCTCCCCCTGACTACAGCCACCCTTCAGGTAGTTGTAGACAGCAAGAAGGTCACCCCTGAGCCTCCTCTTCTCCAGGCTAACCAATCCCAGCTCCCTCAGCCTCTCTCCATAGGGCTGTGCTCCAGGCCTCTCCCCAGCCTCGTTGCCCTTCTCTGGACATGCTCAAGCACCTCAATGTCCTTCTTAAATGGAGGTGCCCAGAACTGGACACAGGACTCAATACAGACTACACATGGAAGTAACACAGGATAAACTACAGGACCTGTACTGGTGGAAATGCTGCACTTGGATTAAATGTGAAGCTGGAATTTTCATGCAACTACAAGGGTCACACAGTATTCATTGAATAATAGAAAGGTTCATATTTGCACCCAGATGAAATTCACTTTCAGATCAGTTCCTGCCCTATGGTTTCAGTTGGATACATTCTTTTCCATTTCGTCTCAAACTCTTGACTTGGAGTGAAGCATTTAATTTAATGCTGTTACATTGAGACTTCATTTGTAAAAGTTTTCCAAATCCACAGGGAAGATGGAGTCCTACAAATGTGTGAAAGTGCAACCTTTCCCTTTCTTTTAGGTAATAGGCAAAACCCACTAAATGTTTCTCAAAAGATTTTATGCTGCAGTCTTGATCCTGAAAAGGCTGAAATACTAATAAATCCAGTGGTTTTCATCATAAGCAGAGCTCCCATCTGGACCTATAGACTCATCTAATTAATACAAACCTTGCAGAAGGGAGTGGTGCTAGGTAAGAGATGGTCCACTATAGATCAGGTGAGCTCACCCACCCACTGTCACACAAGCCTGTAGCACCCTAGGGTGCTATAAAACAGGTACCTTGTGGGTATCACTGACCCTTCTCTTCTCCTGAAATACTAAACATTTGCCTTAGGACCTAAGCAGGAATCACCAAGATGCTACTGTGCAAGTCGTATATAAGTGTACCTCATCAATCATTACAGTACCCTGCTCATGTGGAAACAACTCTAGATCAATAAATCTGGCTTAGAGCAAAAAGTCAAAGAAATCTGAGCATTGTGGACTGACATAATTAGATGCCAAGACAGGAGGTCTCAGGACATATTGCACAATCTATTTGTAAAGACACGTTCCTGGCATTCTCGGTTCATAAATAATGTTTGAGGAAAGGTATTAGGTGCCTTCCCCAAGGGCTGCCAGAAAAAAAGAAATAAGCAGACCAGAAGGAGCTTAGCCACATTCCAGTTTGGGGAGGAGAAAGGGGCTGCAAAGACATCTCTAGCAGACTTATTGTGATACCTTTATAATATGTTTGCCTTTTCTTGCCCAGAGGCCAGGGGTGGGGGAAATATGACATCAGTGGAGGTCGAACGCTCTATCTATATGGACAGCACTGTATTCTCTTTGAGCCACTCCTGCAAAGGCTTCTTCAGCCAGACTGACAGCAGCCAGAGGGGATTCTGGCAGCTGCTCAAATCCCAGGAAAGTGGAAGATATATGAACTGATCACATTAAATTTCGGAGAAAGCAGAAGGAACAAGGAAAATGTTTGGATCTGCACAAATGAATATTTTTTTCTCTGTTCTTTTTTACAAAATTAGTCCAGGGCAAAGTGTCACCTCTTCCAACTCAAACAAAGGAGCACCATGCAGGGAGCACTGCAAATCTGCCCAAGTTCTTGCTGTGATCCTGCAGAGTCCTAGAAACACTCACAGTTAAAAGAAATGGATCACAATGATAAAAGAGTTATCTTCACTTCATGCTCAGGAAAATCCCATGAAAACTTAGCAAATTCCCCCTGCTGCTTCTACAAATGCCTGTGCCTCAGGCCCAACCTTAGTTACCTCTTTAATCCCGTACATGAGATCCAAGATCAAAGTTGGTAGGACTTTGTTTCCTTGTAGCTATTCCCAGCACCATCCCTGGAATTCAGACAGCTGCTGATGTTCATTCCTTAGCCATGGAGCAGCCATATCTGACACTTCAATGTTAACCCCTGAGTTTGGCACAAATCGTGAACTAGAATCCGTGTCCTGAAATCTCGTCTGCTCTGTGGAAGGTGATTCACCTTCACTGTGGTACCCCATGGGTACCAACTGTTCATTGGTGTTTGCCCCATGAGCACCAACATTCCAGTGGCAAAGGATGTGATCCCTATGCAATCTAGGATCTTCAGAGATGGAAGGTCATCTATAGCTGTCCAGCATATTATCCCCAGGAGATGGGGAAGAGAATTGAAAACATAGAATGTTTAATGGAAAAAAAACCAAGACCAGCCCTGCATTTAATCAAAACATTTTTGGTTGGTCCATTTATAGTTATTTCCATCCAATGGACAAAGTATGACACCAAGCTGGGGGCTGATGTTGCTGGGTTGGAGGACAGAAGGGCTCTGCAGCGGGACCTCGACCGCCTGCACAGATGGGCAGAGTCCAAGGGGATGGAGCTCAACAAATCCAAGTGCCAGGTGCTGCACTTTGGCCACAACAACCCCATGCAGAGCTACAGGCTGGGGTGGGAGTGGCTGGAGAGCAGCCAAACAGAAAGGGATCTGGGGGTGCTGATTGACACCTGCCTGAACATGAGCCAGCAGTGTGCCCAGGTGGCCAAGAAGGCCAATGGCATCCTGGCCTGCATCAGCAATAGTGTGGCCAGCAGGAACAGGGAGGTCATTCTGCTCCTGGACTCTGCACTGCTTAGGCCACACCTTGAGTCCTGTGTCCAGTTCTGGGCCCTTCAATTTAAGANTACAACTACCTGAAGGGTGGTTGTGGCCAGGAGGAGGTTACCTTCTTCTCTCAGGCAAGCAGCAGCAGAACAAGAGGACACAGTCTGAAGCTGTGCCAGGGGAAGTTTAGGCTGGAGGTGAGGAGAAAGTTGTTGCCTGAGAGAGTCATTGACTGCTGGAATGGGCTGCCCAGGGAGGTGGTGGAGTCAGCGTCCCTGGAGGTGTTCAAGGCGGGTTTGGACGTGGCACTTAGTGCCATGGTCTGGTCTTGAGGTCTGTGGTAACGGGTTGGACTTGATGAGCTTTGAGGTCTCTTCCAACCCTGGCGATACTGTGAAATATTTTAGCAATGAAAGTGACTGTTCTATCGGTAGACAAAGTAAGAAGTCACGTAAGTTCCTGTACAAGGCCGTAGCAAAGGTGACATATTTTTAATTCTGTGTTGAAATGTTCTTTATTTGTATTCCAGTAATACTGAAAACATCAGTTTAGATTTAGCAATCTATTGTGTTCAGTGCTGGAGGGTTTTGTTAGGGTGGTGGTAGCAAAGCCAAAGATTTGTGAGGAAAGAATTGACACTTCATTTCCCCTGAAACCCATGAGAACATGAATATGAACACTTAAAAAACCCACAAGACTGACTGAGGCAGAGGTTCCTAGAAGATAAAGACCAATCTGAGAGCCCAGGTGTGCTGGTTTGAGGTTAATTGGACTATTTTACTAGAGAAAATTATACTATAGGCTGTGAAAGGAAAACATCATGATGTCTACTGCACTCATAGGCTTGCTGAAAAATTGTTTGGGAACAATAACCAAAATATAGATAAGTCTCAGTCTCTGTCTGTCTCTTGCTGGGAGAACAGCAGCTTGGGTGGTCTAGCAGCTTCTGGGCTCTGGCTCCTCTGCCAATTAATTTTCACTAATCACTTTTCTTCTAACCCCCCTGGCTGATCCTCCTAATTTACCTTGCATGTAAGGCAAACCTTGGGGTAAGGTACAGGGGTGGGGAGAAGGTGGAAGGGTGGTTGGGAGCCCCTCCTGGGGTCTCTGATTTCTGGGAAGGGAGTTGTGTTGCTGTATTGCCTTTAACTTGTCTATGTCTGTAACTATTCCTGTCTATAGTGTATATCTCTGCCGTACATTGTGCTGAGCTGTAAATAGAGCTTCAGTCCTTAACTTCCAGCTGGCTGAGGTCTAGTCTGGGTCATTTTACAAAGTGTGACGGGGGGCGGAGATCTCCCAAACCTTCACACCAGGGAGTTGTTGCTGTTGCCATCTGTGCTGGTACTCTGTGTGAGTTTTGTTTGGTGTGAGGTGTTTTGTTTTGTTTTGTTTTAAATGGAATCTCTAATTTCCTGCTGGAAAATGGCAAAGAAGGGAAAAAATAAAATCCACATTCTCATACAGGACTTTATTTTACACTCAAATGACTGTCGCAAAAATGAGGCAATGAACTGCAAGTAGCTTGGTTTTAGTTTATTGAGATCTCATGACAGACAAAGTCTTTCTGTATATTTTCTTTAATTATCATGTGTCCCTAAAGGGGCTAACAGTTTATGCAGATGTCCTGCAATGCCTGACTCCTCTTCCTTCCCTGTGCCTCAGGTACCTGAACTTTGCATTCCCTACAGAAAACCAGAAATAACTGTAGAGGCTTCAGTCCAAAACACAATGAGACCTGCCAGTGAAAAGAGCAGGAGAAATATACTGCCATTTCCATACGCTAGGATACTTTTTTCCCTGAGCTCTCAAAGAGTCATCAGCAAACACAAATGCATTTTCATGCCAAGAACAGGCCAACCATTTTCTCTTTAATACTAGCTAACTTCAGTGCCAAAGTGAAAAGGATGGAAAGAGAAATGTAATTCATGGACATTGTTACTTTCTTTTAAGTGATTTTTCACCCAAGAACATCATACTGCTTTCTGCACTGTCTAGGTGTAAATTGTGCTTCCTGGTACTATCTCTCACCTTGCCCATCCAACTCAACAGGCATATTTCATGCCCTCTAGCCACAAATACTTTGCTGAGGAGTCAGCTTCTGCCAAGTGTAGGTTAACACTAATTAACGCAGGCTCCTCCTTCCCTCCAACTCAAAGTGATAATGCACCAATCACACATCTTTTTCATTGGCAAGTTGTCTGACTGCAAGATCAAAATATCCCACTGAGATCCAGCTGCACAGCCCTTTGCTGCAGCACAAACAGAATTCAGGTGCCTGCCTCTCAGACAGGTGTGGCTTTGGGGGACCCACCTGACACTGACTTAAGCCTTGTTTTGCAGAAGAAAGCATTGCTGGTGTATGTGACAGTGGGAAAGCACAGTCTGGTATGAGGTAAAGGACAGTCTCAAAGAGGTAGAGGTTGTCCAGGAGGTGCCCAGTCCAGCTTTCCAGAAACACTGGAAAGTTCAGGAAGCCTGTCTGCTGGCTGGCTGGTAGGATGGAGTGAGAACAGGCATGCAATGCATGCCCTTGCAGACAGCCAGCACCCTGGCAGCAATGGAGGGAAAACTACTACTTTTTTTTTTTCCTAAAGGGAAAGCAGCACACTTCCTCAAAATACCAAGGTGAAATCACAACTTTTATCTGAGATATTCAGACCCACTGGTACCAAACCCCACATTACTCACTGAGAGCTCCACCTCATCCTCCCTTTGGGCTCTGCTGACATTGCAAAATCTTTTCCTCACCACAGTTCTTCCCACGTAGTATTTTCTATGCCAGCAATGAAGTCTAGTCTGCTCTGGGAGGCCAAGAAATCTACAGACCACCATCCTTCAACTAACTGTGTGATGGCTTTCAAGAACCTGAGATTTAAAACTTATCAATGATCTAAAAAGTTTAGGATCTATGCCAAAGAATAAAAAAAAAAAATCAGAGTCAGGTGCTAATTAAAGTTGCCTAGCCTGTTTGTCTGTCTTATATTCCACTGTCTTCCTCCACTGAATGGCTTTAAAGATCACTTCTGTTTTTCTTAGAGCTTTCTCAAAGTGTCTGTGAGCTACTCAGTGCAAACCTGTATCAGATCTCTGCAAAGGTCCATGTGTTCAGATACAAGATTTGGATTATGTTCGCAGCTCAAAACTGCAAAATCATTATCTCGCATGTTTGGGGACAGCAAGTACACACTCACTTGTACATTTGCAGCACAATGGATTTTTTCTAATTGTCTGTTCTGAATTCTAATGGTTATGAGCCATTGCAGGCAGGAATTCATACAGCCAGAAAGTATATAGAACTCCTGGCCACCAAGACAGACTAGCAAATGAAGAGAGAGGCCAGGGAGGTTCAGAGTTAAGGAATATTTCTATTTCAAGTGGACAAACATGTAAGGTTACCTACAAGGCTTGCTGATAAGAATGTGCAGACACTTAGGTTAGTGCTGGAGCCAGAAACACTACGTTAGATCTTAAAGGGAGTGGTGGTGCACTGCTGTGACTGCTCTGCTTTCAGCATCCAGTAGCACCACAGTCACACAGTGTAGCTCAGCAGCTTTCCAGGCACTGGCAGCATAGCCCCTTCCAATCCCCTGAGCTTTTTGTTCTGTTGTGGAGTTATTCTAGTTCACCTTTTCAAAAAGCAAGAGTTGTCCTGTAGACTGTACTGTCTGCAAAGGAACACCTGCAGCAACCTACATATTTCCACTGGCTTTCATTTTTGCTTGGGCCAAGTCATCTACAAACACAAAATCAATGACAACAAACTTGCTATTGATCAGGTCACTGGTGAGCAGAAGTGGCTGCTGGCAACATGTTTTCCTCTGTGTCTGCTATTAGGGATGGCTGAAGGGACACTGGTTAGGGTCTCTCCTTCATCCACAAGAGGAATGGGGACACCTCTTAGTACAACAGCTCCCTGGGTTTTCAACTGAGGGAGGGACCCAAACTGACTTCTAGTACGGGGAAACTGGGAGACAGTGGAAAGGGGCACTGCTGGCCTTCCCACACTCTCCTTTCCCCTGCTCATTCCTTCCTCTTCCCTCACCGAATCCTCCCCCAGCCTTATCACATTCCCTCCATTCCTCTCATTACTCTCTGAGTTTGTCTCTGAAAAGCTCCGAGCCTGCAGTGCTGCACCCCACCATCTTCCAGATTCCCTTACTCAGACCTGTGGCATGGGATTCCTGGCCACTGCAGTGATGGAGGTGGCTAACCCCAGCCTCCCACTTGTCTTCTTCTCCCATGGCTCGGAAAAATATTTATATACTCTCTATCCACTTCTGCTGTGCAGAGCACTACCTAAACCCCCTTTCTTCTTGATGATACCTATTTACTGTAACTGTTTCCATAAACTCTCCTCCATTTGTTCCTCACTGAAACACTCTTATCTTATCTTGCAAACCTGACTTGACATCAGGCAGTTTGGTGTTTATATGAAAAAAGAGTTTGGCTTTTAAAACCGTTTAGGAGCCACAAACAGAGCTAGATCTTCAGAAAAGCTTAGCCTGCATTTTTGAGCACTAAAATGAGCAGCCAGCTCTTCCCAGCAGGCCTTCTATGGTGTGCATTGAAAACATGACTTCAAGTATCCCTAAACCAGTTGGACGTGAAGCCTTTGCTGAAAAATCAGAATCCAGCTCGATGCTTCCTTGACAGCCAAGCTTACACGAAATCCGCTCTGCAGCCCTTTACAACCCTTCTCTTGTTTCCTGCTGCCTTCTCAGCCTGCATGAATATGGGTTATTTGGGCAAGGGTAAATGTGGGCCCCACCTACTGCTGATTTTGACAGAATGGAAGTTGATTGATTCAACTTTCTACAATATTTTATTGTGCCTTTGTCTGTTCTTTCATATTAAAGCTAATCAGGAGCAAGAAAATTGTGCTGTCAGACTACAAATCACCAAGATTCAAAGCTAAGTCATCTGGAGGTCAGTATTCACTTTTACTCCCTCACTTTTTTTTGGTTTTGTTTTGTTAAAAGCACTACCAGGAACTCTCTGGAAGACAACAAAGAAAGTTCTCCTTACACAAATACACTAAAAAATACACATGCCAATCATTTTTACCTGGCATGGAAACTTGTGTGTCAATTCAGTTGTCTTGGCTTCTAAAGCAGAATCGTTGTACACAGGCTGTTTCGGTGTACAACGGTTTGGTGACACCTATCTTCCATCCTGTGAGTCGCAGAGCACCCCAGAGTCACAAAGTGATGCATCACAAGTCTCCTGTTACCTCAGGATATGGAACTATCTCTCAAGAAGAACTCCAGGCCTGTCAGCCTGGCCTCAGTGCCAGGGAAAATGATGGAACAGATTATCTTGGGGGCAATAACTGTGCACCTGAGGGATGACCAAGGGCTCAGGTCCAGCCAACATGGATTTAGGAAGGGCAGATCCTGCCTCTCCAACCTGATCTCCTTCAGGTGAGCCGCCTGGTGGATGTGGGGAGGCCTGTGGATGTGGTCTGCCTGGACTTCAGCAGGGCCTTTGACACTGTGCCCCACAGCACACTGCTGGCTAAGCTGTCAGCTCGTGGCTTGGATGCCAACACTCTGCACTGGGTTAGGAACTGGCTGGAGGGCCGAGCCCAGAGAGTGGTGGTGAATGGTGCCACATGCAGCTGGAGGCCTGGCACTAGCGGTGTGCCCCAGGGATCAGTGCTGGGCCCCATCCTCTGTAACATCTTCAGTGATGATCTGGACGAGGGCATCGAGTCAGTCACCAGCAAATTTGCAGCTGACACCAAGCTGGGGGCTGATGTTGCTGGGTTGGAGGGCAGAAGGGCTCTGCAGCAGGACCTCGACCGCCTGCACAGATGGGCAGAGTCCAAGGGGATGGAGCTCAACAAATCCAAGTGCCAGGTGCTGCACTTTGGCCACAACAACCCCATGCAGAGCTACAGGCTGGGGTGGGAGTGGCTGGAGAGCAGCCAAACAGAAAGGGATCTGGGGGTGCTGATTGACACCCGCCTGAACATGAGCCAGCAGTGTGCCCAGGTGGCCAAGAAGGCCAATGGCATCCTGGCCTGCATTAGGAATAGTGTGGGCAGCAGGAGCAGGGAGCTCATTCTCCCCCTGGACTCTGCACTGCTTAGGCCACACCTTGAGTCCTGTGTCCAGTTCTGGGCACCTCAATTGAAGAAGGACATTGAGGTGCTTGAGTGTGTCCAGAGAAGGGCAACGAGGCTGGGGAGAGGCCTGGAGCACAGCCCTGTGGAGAGAGGCTGAGGGAGCTGGGATTGTTTAGCCTGGAGAAGAGGAGGCTCAGGGGAGACCTTCTTGCTGTCTCCAGCTACCTGAAGGGTGGTTGTAGCCAGGGGGAGGTTACCTTCTTCTCTCAGGCAAGCAGCAGCAGAACAAGAGGACACAGTCTGAAGCTGTGCCAGGGGAAGTTTAGGCTGGAAGTGAGGAGAAAGTTCTTGCTTGAGAGAGTCATTGACTGCTGGAATGGGCTGCCCAGGGAGGTGGTGGAGTCAGCGTCCCTGAAGGTGTTCAAGGTGTGTTTGGACGTGGCACTTGGTGCCATGGTCTGGTCTTGAGGTCTGAGGTAACGGGTTGGACTTGATGAGCTTTGAGGTCTCTTCCAACCTTGGTTATACTGTGAAGCACTGCATATAGACCATGGATTCATAATGAGCCAACCTGGAAATTTGAGTCTGAACAACAGTCTTAAATTAGTAAGCACAGTGAAGTCTGCAGTAAACCAGCAGATTGTCCCCATTCATCCCATGCAAAACAGGCACACAAAGAGAAGCACAGTTTTACAGATAAAAGCATGAGTAACACTGCTAAGATAAATGCCACAGAGGTGCTGGTGCAAAATTATGAAAGTCCTTTGTAGTATTTAATTTTTGTTGTTGGTCTTAGATCAGATCTGAACAGAAGGGATATGAACATATATCACAGGCATTTCACACCTGGACCTAGAAAAGCCCTGCTTTGGGCTTAGTTTGGAAGGAGGGAAATTCTACTTTATGATTAACTTGCTTTTCACAGTCTCACAGTATCACCAAGGTTGGAAGAGACCTCAAAGATCATCAAGTCCAACCTGTTACCTCAGACCTCAAGACCAGACCATGGCACCAAGTGCCACGTCCAAACCCCCCTTGAACACCTCCAGGGACGCTGACTCCACCACCTCCCTGGGCAGCCCATTCCAGCAGTCAATGACTCTCTCAGGCAAGAACTTTCTCCTCACCTCCAGCCTAAACTTCCCCTGGCACAGCTTCAGACTGTGTCCTCTTGTTCTGCTGCTGCTTGCCTGAGAGAAGAAGGTAACCTCCTCCTGGCCACAACCACCCTTCAGGTAGTTGTAGACAGCAAGAAGGTCTCCCCTGAGCCTCCTCTTCTCCAGGCTAACCAATCCCAGCTCCCTCAGCCTCTCTCCATAGGGCTGTGCTCAAGGCCTCTCCCCAGCCTCATTGCCCTTCTCTGGACACGCTCAAGCACCTCAATGTCCTTCTTAAATTGAAGGGCCCAGAACTGGACACTGTTTGTTACTCTGGACAGCCATGGTCACTTATTGCTCATAGAAATGTGGTTTAATACAGGCTCACAGCTTTTATGCCTAGGCAGCTTTACAAATGAGAGTGGATTTACTGCTGCTTCTTTCATACAGGGAGATGAAAAGCAGAGAGCACTAAAATGATGTGCTGAGGAGGCAGAATGTCTCAATGCTGGTATCAAATCTGAGCTCCTGTGCCCTTTCCGCTGTGTGAAGGGGGATACCAGACATAGAGCCAAGCAGCAGCACATACCTGCTGCTGCATACAGTCATGTACACAAACTGTGGTCAACAGTCACGTTACCAACTTCAGTTCAAAAGCAGTGGAGCCAGAGATATCCTCTGGGATGTCCAGAGGAAATACACACCCAAGAACTGTGTTGTGTACAAATGACAGAGCATTGATTTGGCTTTGGCAAGAGATTTTTTAAATAGCAGGTTTGCAGAAACAGATGCTATTTGCAAAGTATTCCTTGGAGTTACCCAGATAGGTCCTTGGCTACTAAGCATTATCTGCTCATCAATGACATTTGATTTAAAAATTTTTCAGCCTGGGAAGCTCCTCTATACTTTTCCAGTGGAGGTGAGGTCTTGTGTAGCATATTTAAACCTACTCTCCGTTTGCCTGCTTTCCTCGGTTAATTCTCCCAAAGACCAGAGCAGTCAGATCCACAGGAACTGGCAGCCACTGCCCCAGGCTAATCTTATGGCACCTTCCATAGTCAGAGCCCGTGTGGCAACCCTCAGTGCTCCTGGCACATCCAGGGTTAAGGGAGTTCCAGCATTCCACCGAATGGGGCAAATTACCTCATTCTGAGCCCACAATCATGTACTGAGGTCCACAGTCCTCAGTTTTCGGAGTTTTAGGTTTTTTGTGTGTTGGTGGTTTTTTGGTGGGTTTTTTTTTGTTTTTTTTTTTGAGAAGGTGCTTTGGTTTTTTTTAAGGTGTACAACAATGTATACCCCCTTCAAGCAGGAAACACTCAATTCTGTAACCAAACTGTGAAAGCATAATTATGAGTACAATTAAGGTGAAATATCATTCTATTGAAGTTGTTAGGAGTTTTATTATTAACTAAAGTTTAACCTCTATGTTTCGGGTGGATAGTTATCCTGTTCAAGCAAGGAAGCCATTATTTAATCAAAATTGCATTTATAATGCACTACCACTATAATATCAAAAGCTTTAGGACATGTTTATTTTAATCAGTTCTAATTGAATTGCTACAGAAGACAAATACTTAGTTCTACTGATATGTGCAGGTATATTCAGGGGAAGGCAATGCAAATTTCCAAGATCTCATTAATCACTATCTGTACTGCTTTCAACTTCGGTGATGCATTTAGCAAGTCACATCTAGCTCTTCATTTGCACTCCACTGAAAGGGATTTCTCTAAATTGGGAGCAATCATTTCCAAACTAAAGCAACTCACCATTCACAACGATGCAGCATTTGCAACATAGTACTAGGCAGAGATTGCCAAACCTTCAGCACCGTTAATTGCTAGGTTTAAGTAGCACTTTCACGGCTGCCAGAATTCCCCCCGGGGGATAAAAGCAAAGAAACGAACTTGCTGAGAGATGTTCTGTCCACTTCTGCTCCCCAGCTCTGGCTCAGGGCATAATGTTGGCGCGTGCCTGGGAGATTCTGCCCTGCCTGGCTGTCTCCTGACAGCAGATTGACTGAGGATGGAGGGTACCCGTTGTTTTGCATTGCACTGAGTTGTGATAGGCAAAGAGAAATAGACCAACCCCAAGCCTGGCTGGAGCTTCATGGGGCTGCAAACACCTTGGAAGGTGGAAAGGGAGACCCAGGTCAACACCACCAGTCCTCTGAGTTTCTCATCATCACCTTTTCACCCAGTTTCACAGTGGGAAATTTCTGACCCTTTCCCCATACCTTATCTTTTCTATCATGGTCCTGTGGATGCCCATCTAGTTTTACTAGTCCCATCTTGATAAAGTAGAGCATGAAACTATGGATGCCTGGCCATGGGGGGGAAGTTTCTGCTGCTGTGCACCCATCCCTGCTGTGCCATAACCCTCACCTTACCCTGCTTCATTGCTGTGCTTTCAGGCCCATGTGTGCACAGACAGATATGAGGCTGGACACAGAACCACTCAGTCTTGTGGGATGGTGTTTGAGAAGGGACCTATGGGAGCAGGGACAAAGCTCAGCCCAGCTCAGGGGGATGCTGTGAGCTGGCTGGCTGGTTAAACACAGGCTCACAGCCTCCAGAGAGGCCAGGAGCCAGGGAGCAAGTCCAGCTCCTCAAGGCAGACACCTTCACATGTTTTCTGTCTCTAGGGTTGTGATGCCCTAAAACTCCCCATCCATCTGTTCTGAAATCACCTATAAGGTGCTGAGATGCAAACAAGTCTGGCACCAAGGCAGCTGCTGCAACAATAGGGCTTTGGTGAGAGGGCTGCCCATCGCTTGGCACATGCCAGTAAGTGAAGTGGAACAGGTAAGTGCCCCAGGGTGACTGAGGAGCTCCTGTCAGGACTGCCCCACAAAGAGACTGAGCTGCGGGCTGCTGAGGTGGGGGAAATGCTGCCCTCTATCACAAAGATAAAGATTTATTGAAATAAAGGCAGTGCAGCCAAAGTGGGCTCAGCTTCTCACCCCTGGAGGAGAGTGATGGCCTCAGTCAGAGCCCAGGAGCAGAGTACCTCAGCTGTGACTTGCCCTTTATTAAGGCCACTGAAGCAGTCCCCTAGTACCCCCAAGACAGCAAGTTGCTTCTGGCTCAAACCCAGCTCAGGTCACCTAGCTAGCTTGCTTCCTTCTTTTCTCTCCTCCTTTCCTGAGGGGTTGCTACTGCTTCTCAAACACCTTTGCCAGTCTTCCTGGCCACTCCCCAGCATTGTTCCCCTGCTGCTCCATTTGTGCCTGGCTCCCCCACACAGTGTGGCCCCNGGGGGGGAAGGGCTGATGGGGACCCCTCTCTGCCTGCATGCCTCCAGCCGGCCTACATCACAGGGGAACAGAGGGTTTAGGTGTGCCATAACCCAGTACAGCACAACACAGCCTGCTTTTGGAAGGTGTCAGTGAGGTATGCCAGCTTGTCTCTTGGCTGGGAAAGCTGTGGACCCTCAGGGCAGGTAAGTCACAGGAAAGCAAGGGTGACTGTGCAGTCTCAAGAGTTAACAGTAACCTGTGTTTAAGTGCTTGTCACAACAGCATTTAAAGTCAGAGGTACCTTCAGCTCCACTCAGTGAGCACAAATATGTTTCCATCACACGTATAAGGAACTGATGTGCCTTGCAAGGCACTGGCCCTGACTGTTCAGGGCACAGTGCTGGACAGCTGCTTCCCACCTGGCTCACCAGGGCTCATTTCACAGCAGGGAGGAGTGGGGATCAGGTACCTGCTTTAGGATCCAAAATACACCTGATATCTGTACCTTCTCTGGAAAGGCTGCAGCAAACAGAATTGTGATCGTAGGTGCTGAGATGAGTGGTAGATTTCTCCCCTGCTCTGTGGTTGGGAAATCATTCAGGGCAGTGGTGTCCATGCAGGAGGTGGAGAAGATGCAAAGAAGATGCAGAGGCATTTTGATTGTACAGACAAGCTTTGCTGATTTTCAGTATTTAGTACATTTATCAGATTCCCTGAGCAAAGAGCAAAAATTGCAATGTATCTAGATTAGTGTCTGGAGCAAGACAAAAGATTCAAGGGCTATAACACGTTGCTGCTAACAGATAGCTTGCTACCCCAGCAAGCTATTTTTTGCACCGTAAGTATATTGCAGTAAAACTACTTCCCTTGTGACTTCAAGCCTTCTTCTGGACAAGCTGTACATGTGCAAGCCACTGCCAAATTAGCAGGAGAACTGTTTCACAGGAAGCTGGAGTCTTCTGGATACTTCTGTTTACAGGAATGCAAATAACACACGATTCCTCTTTGGATGTTCCTTCCCTTTCTTTTTTTGTTCCCTTGACCCAGCTCTTCTGTGAGGGCTGTTGGCTGAGGCAGCACAGGCTCCCCTGAGCCGTGCACACAAACACACTGCCCAGCTTGGAGCTCTGCAAGGCAGCAGCCTCATAATGCCAGGCTACCCCAGGGCAGCATTGGATGGCTTCATGCAGGCAGTGCTGCCAGTACTCACTTAAATTACATCAACACTGGCATGGCTGATCAGGCAAAACTAGCTAAAAACCCAAAGGCAAGAGCCCATCAGAGACAAGTTCAAGACAACCCTGATGGCTGCTGCACAGATCATTGCCTCCCTGTCCTATCTGCTGATGTGGAGCCCTCCCTTAGCATGACCATGCCCCCTTTTTCCTAGGCTATCACACATACATATCCAACATCCCTCTGCCAGCTATGTCCCATAACATTGCTTGTACCAGAATGAAACAAAACATGTTCGAGTTGAGCAAGTGATTGTATTGCACAGGGTCCTTTTGTGCCACACTGCAGGTACAAACCAAACCAGAAGCTAGTCCAGCAACCTGTCAAGATATGGCCTTTAAATAAGGGTGTGTGTGTGTGTGTGAGGGAATGGGATGGAAAATGAGATCTGTAATATCCATTTGATGAAAGGTTGACAGTTATTTCATTGTGTGCTTCAGTGTGAAAACCACAGGGACAATGATACTGGAATGTGTTTTTCATCACCATGAATACCTCACACCAGGTGGAGGGGCCTTTTACATGCATGGGAAATCTTGTGATTTGGAGGCTGCACAACTTAAAGAAGACAGGTCTTGAAACTGCTTAGAAAAATCCTGTTCTGCCAGACAAGGTGCAGCACAGGGAGATGTAGCTATTTCCACTTGCCTGAAACCAAACAGCAGAGGAACACCTGTCCTGGCCAGGAGTGCTCACCCAAGCAGAGCTGCACATGCTCAGGACTTGGTCCTTCAACTGCATCATTTGGCTTTTGAGCTTTTTTTTTTTTTTTTTTTTCAAGCAAGGCTCACATCTGACAGGAATCCTCTTTTACAGATACAGAGCATTTCAATGGACACTGCAGCAGCTACTTTCATGGAAGATCTGAGGGTGCATATTTGTAACTGGGTCACAGAAGGCACAACAGCCTGTGGAGTTTTAGGATTCACCACTAAATGCAACTCTTTTGGTTTCCAGGTACCTGATTTGGGAATTGCATTATAAACAGACCTTGCTGCACACTCTTGCCCACCCTTCTTGATGCAAAGGCTGAGTGAGTAGTGTCCTGTGAGCTTGTGCCTGGCTTCTCTGCAGGAAGTATCCTCTGAGAGAAGCACTCTCTGCTCTGAAGTTGCTTCCCACCAGCCCCAAGTCTCACAAAGGTGACAAGAAAGATAGGATGCAGCTGTACACTCGGGGGATCCAGAGACACAGCAGCTTTCCACGCTCAAGGACTTCTTTGGGTGGAGGGTTTTCTTACGGCTGAGGAAATGGATGTATCCATCAGAAATGAACCCAATGCTGACTAAGAGGTTTTTTCCTCTTCCTGTTACATCCTCTGCAGCTTGAGAGGGAATTTCCTGCCCAGTTGCAGAGAACTCATCCAACACTCAACACAGGGGTGAATGGGAAGGAGCCTGGGTACAAGGGCTCACAATTGTAGGGAATGAGCAGATACAGCGTGTGCCAAACCCCGCAATATCAGCATAGGGTACCTGGTAATGTGACCCCAGTCCTCAGGCAAGGCTGTTGCCATGGCTAAGGCAGGTCCATTTCCCTGTCTGCCTGGTTCCTCCCCATCCTTGTGCTCTGTCACCAGCACAGCAAGGTACAGCTGGGCCCCAGCAATTCACACTCCTATAACCAACAGGCTGGTCTTCAAAGAAAAGGAGACAGCCTGTCTCAAAACTCCCAATTATATGGCAAAACTTGGCAATACTCCTGCTGCCAGGCAAGAGACAAAGCTGCAGGACAGAAGCATCCTTCCTTTCTCACTGGACTCAATGTATTTCTGTACAGAGAAGATATGACCTTTTCCATATTGAGGGTATTCACAAGGTTTAGACAAAAGCACATCAATAATCAATTTCCCTTTCCCACACTTTCTTCAAGTTTGATACCAATACCAAGTACCACTTATGTTTTTTTGCTTGTGGGTTGTTTTTGGTGAGGGCTGGAATCAATCTGTCCACTCTTTGAAAGGTTTCACAGATGTTAATAATATAACCACAATATAGTAACATCTCTCTTTAGGTAAATGCATTTACACTGAAATAAAAGTCCTAAGCAAGCTACAACCTTTTCCTGATCCAGTGCTAAGCTATTTGAAAGGAAAAAAAAAATAAAAATTATGCTAATAAACTTGAGTGGAAAAAATACATAAACCACAGCTATGCTTCTAAAACTTTTCATGTGTAGAGCTGGGATTGGTTAGCCTGGAGAAGAGGAGGCTCAGGGGGGACCTTAATGCTGTCTACAACTACCTGAAGGGTGGTTGTAGCCAGGAGGAGGTTACCTTCTTCTCTCAGGCAAGCAGCAGCAGAACAAGAGGACACAGTCTGAAGCTGTGCCAGGGGAAGTTTAGGCTGGAGGTGAGGAGAAAGTTGTTGCCTGAGAGAGTCATTGACTGCTGGAATGGGCTGCCCAGGGAGGTGGTGGAGTCACCGTCCCTGGAGGTGTTCAAAGCGCGTTTGGACGTGGCACTTGGTGGCATGGTCTAGTCTTGAGGTCTGTGGTAATGGGTTGGACTTGATGAGCTTTGAGGTCTCTTCCAACCCTGGTGATACTGTGATAACCACATACAACACCTAACAGCCTTGTGGGGTCCTCTAAACTCTGACCATTGACATATTGTGTCAACGCAGGATTTTCCAATATTAATGATCAGTTTCATACAGACAAACACACCCTCTTGTTAGAGTACCTAGAACATTAAAATATTTCATTCATTGCTAGCCATTTTCACACCACGTTTGTCCTAGCCCAGGGCTAGAGCACATTTCCAGGGGATGTTTTATTCTTGTTCAAAAAGCTTACCTTCACTGGGTTCTTCTATTTATTGCATTTTGATAACGGTCATTTCTGTCGGCCACAAACATTTGTTGAACGCAAGGGGATAAACTGAGCTTAGGAATGTCCAGCTTGAGACCCTCCTTAGTAATCTAGTTTTCTGACAGCATTAGGCATTTTGCTCACTAAAAATTAAATACAGAGTGCTTTGCATTGCACTTATATACAGGCATCAGCAGGGTAGGTTTTTTCCTTCTCTAAACTAGTTATTAAAAACAAACAAACAAAAGCCTTCATGTAGCATGGGAGTGTGCTTAGCAGCGCACAAAACAACAGAACTTAAATGGCAGGAGGAGTGTGCAGTGGCATATGTTGGCAGCAGAGCTGAAGGTGAGAGGGTAGTTCTTTGCTGCTGGAGTTCCCCGGCTGCTAACAGTGCTCCTGAATCCCTGCAAAGCCACCTGTAGATTACCCTGTTCTAATAATTTAAGTCAGCCCATTGCAGCTGGGAGACAGTGAACTTGGGCTGGTAGGTTGAGCGTGGCATCACATTGCAAATCAAACACACAGCAACAACTGTAGGGAGGACACCTTCTCAGACTGCGACTGTCTCAGTGCAAGAAACAAGGACCTCCTTTCCTGACAGAATTTATGGTGTTCCTTCTCAATAACCTTGGACACAACCCTCTTTGTCTTTCCCAGAAAAAAAGAGGAGTAAGCATTGGGTTCATGGTAAGTGCCTGGAGTGCTGGAAGGAAACTAAGTACAGCCCACAAATACTCTATCCCACTGCAGGGGGAGGCAAAGGAGGAACAGTATAACGAGTCTCCCAGCCTGGGGAGGAGGCATGTCTTCTGTTGGGTGACACGAGTTTGTGACCAACAAAATAATACCTAAATGTGAGAGCAACATGATGGGGAAAAGAGGTCAATTAAACAATCTGTCTTGAAATTGTGGCTGCTGCCAATCAGCAAACTGCAGACTAGAGCAAAAAATCAGTTCAGCTGATATCTGGCCCATGGTGTTTGTTGTAGAGGCACAGGACAGGCACCTCAAGGAGCAGAGTCAGGGGGCACCTGGACTGGATCTGCCTTGACAGTTTGCTTTCTGCCTGGCTTTCTCAAAGCGTTTGTAGCAGGGCTGTAGCATCCACTGGTTCTGTGTTGTCTGCTCAGAGCTGCTGATCCTGTGGCCCGTTTTCTCCTGACAGTACTCAAGTCATCAGAAATCTGGATGAGAGAGCAATGCAGGGACTGGTTTTGCTTTGGTTTTTTGATTGTTTGGGGTTTGGCTTTGTTTGTTTGTTTGTTTTTAGCAAGCAGAGACCCCGTATAGCTTATAAGGGGCATTTGGTTGTTGGAAATTTGTATTGTTTAAACCTAGCCGAGGAGTAATTTCTGACACATTTCACTCTGCTGAGTGCAGCCTTGCCCAGGGCACGCCAGAGCTCTTTATTGCTGGTCTGTATGTTTGGAGGTCACTCAGTGGGGTAACACCACAAACTCGCCCATGGGAGCTTGCATTCGGTACGGTCCTGCCATTTCCCTCTCACTCCTCTTTCCCATAGCCTGCAGCCCCAGCTACAACCTAGACAGAGTTTTGCACGATGACCAAATAACATGCGATTTAGGGAAAGAAAAAAGAAAAGAAAAAAGACAGAAAGAAAGAAAAAAACACCAAAGACTCTCTGCTCTCCTCCCCTCCGAAACATTCCAGCCTTTCCTTTCCAGCCACTTGAGAGGGGGTTTGTTTATTGACGTTACGCAAGTGCTGAATTTTTTTTTCTTTTTCTTCTCTCCCATCCGTTTCTTCCTTTCTCCCCCCCTTTCCTCCAGGAGCTGCAAAGGTAGTTCAAACCCCCGCAGTCATCTCGGCTTATCAGCCAAAGGAGACGCATTCCTCTGGGCTGCTCCCTTTATAAGTCACTGCTGGCGAGACGCCCGCTCGCCGCTTCGCAGCCTCCGCGCCGGCAGCACTGCTTGCTGCCCGCCGCTGCTTCGCCATGCCCTAGCCGGGGCTCAGCTCGCCCGCCGGGGGACGCGCAGCAGCCCGGGGAGGGCCAGCAGGAATGGCACCCCCGTCCCCCACCCGCCCCTGAGGGCGGCTGCCGCCGGGATGTTCAGCTGGCACGGCAGCTTCACCCTGGGAGCGCCCTGGAGGAGAGGTGAGTCCGCCGCCCCCTCGGGGCTGCCTCGTCCTGCCCGAAGACAGCCGACAGCTGCCGGCACACCTCCCCAAACCCGCTCCTCCGCCGCCCCCTTCCTTTCCCTCAACAGCCGCGTGGACGGTACTCACGGCAAGCCCGTCCCGGCCCGCTCCGCTCCCGGGCCCTCTGCCCTCACGGCACCACAGCGCTGCCGCCCCGGCTCCATGCTGCGCTCCCTACTCTCCGGCTGCCTTTGCCCCAACGCAGGTAAGGGTGCACTGAGACTTAAACCTTCCGGCCGGTCAGCCCCTACCCGGGGGCGGCGGGGTGAAGGACTGCGCTTAGAGGAACAGATTTGTTTTCTTCAAATGCGTTTGTTTTGGATATGAAAGCGTGGAAAGGCTGGGAGAAGAGCGTGAGAGGCGGGAGCGCTGCGGCTCTGAGGGCGAACTGCCCGGGATGGGCGCTTGAAACGGGGAAGCGGGACCGACACCTGAGCGGCTTTGAGCGCTCGTCCCGCCCGTAGCTCCCGGGTATTGCACGAATGTGAGGCTGGTTAGGGCAGCCCTCAGCCTGTCACTGCTCTGGCAGTGGGTATCGGATCCCTGGTATATCCCACTCCAATACGGGTTATACCGAACTTGAGAGGTTTTATTTGTTCCCTCCTGTAGTATGCAGATGAGGTGACCCAGGCAGGCAAGGCAGCTCTGGTCCTGTAGCAGATCACTTACTAAGTCTGTAGTGAAAACAAATTACGTGGTCTCAGACTGCCTTTTTCGGGCACAATGGGTCTGGTTTTACTTCTTAGTCTGTGCTGCAGGCTTTGAGATCTGAAGTCCGAGGTAGCAGAATACCGGTAGCATCCTTGTTTACACATCAGCTTGTCTTGCGCCAGCTGTAAATGAGATAGATCTGCAGTTTCTGTCTCCATTAACATCACTGCACTGTATTGGTTTGCTTGGAATGTAGGTACAGACAGGATTTGCCAGACTCTAAGCATCGTGTGCTGTGCAATGGCACAATGTTAAAGATGTTACAAAATAGTGTGTTAGAGTGATAATGCCTCCTGGGGTCCTGACTTGTCCATCTGTATGCTGAACTCCTGCCTCCCTGGACTGCCATTTTACAGTATGGTGGAAACCACCCATGTTTCCCTGGATGTAATTTGACGATGAACTTGTTTCCCCCAAACTATATAGTGCAAGCCTGGCGGCAGAGTTAGGAAGGGAAAGGAAGCTTGCTCTTTTACGTGGAAAAGTGTCCCTCATCACCTAGACATTGCAGTGTTGTCGTAAGAGTAGGTGGAAGCTTTGATAGGGGAACACACCACACAGAGCACTGAGGAATCTAAAGGAAAAAATAGATTTAGCTAGAAATTCTCCAAATAAGAAGCATGGACAACACTCCCTGATCACCTCAGCTGAAAAGATGCACCAAACATTATTTGTGCCCTGGTTTGGACCTTATCCACTCAGCAAGTGCCAAGAATATACAGTTTCTTGCAAGCTTCGTGACAGCGACTTTAAACTTTTGTCTCCACATGCAGCTTAAAACAGAGAATATAAACCAAGCGAAACTTGTTTGAGTGACAGCTTAATAACAAGTAGAGGCTGGATCTTCCTCTAGTCTCAGGGGCGCTGGTGGGGGTGGGGGAAGGGAGGGGCATGGCGGATTACAGCAGAAATATCGTGGTAGCAGGAACTCTTGTATAGGCAAGCTGAGTTTACTGCAGCTACAAAACCCTCCATCACCACCTCATCTCACCAAAGTCCTGGTGTGATCCCAACAGGTTCAACAAGGCCAAAAATTGTTACCATCTCACTGCAACAATAAAAGTCGTTCGAAGAAGTGTGGTTACACTTGCCCACTGCTACCTCTTTTAAGCACCGAGGAAGCTCTGGTTTTGCCTGGAGACACCAGTGACTGAGCATGAAGAATGGGTTAACAGTGACCTTTCTGATACAATTCATGAGTTCTTTTGGTTTCAGCTGAAGCACTGGGGTCTTAATGGCTTTGGTCTGTAGGGCTATTGAACAGTTGTTTATCCAAGGTTATTATAGGCAATAAAACCTGAATTACTACATACCTGTCATCCCTGAGGGGCAAGTTCCATCCTTGCACGGAGCCTCCTGTCTCCTCGTTTGCTTCTGGTTGAATACTCCTTTACGATATGAGGCAGCCTGCAAATCAGGTGTGCAAGGAAAGATTTCCTAAATTAGGCAGGTTTTGCTTAAGTGTAGTGTGTATGTGATTCTGCCATGTTGATTTTCTGCTCAGAAGCTATAGGGAGCTGTGTGCCAAATAATCTTTTGCTGTTATACAGGGCTTCTCATAAAAGCACTATTTCCTATATTTAAGGTTTTGAACCTTTCTTCTGAAGGACTGCACGGGGATCTCCAAGGAGGAGGATTTACAGGTCTTTTAAGGAGAGCTGTCATCTCCTGGACAAAGTCTCACAAACACAGTAGGTGACTCTGGGAGCTGAGCCTCCCCCTAGCCCCAGGAGTGGTTACACTGCAGAGCAGGGATTACTTGGGCACAGATCCATGCACACCAAAATTATCTTTGGCCTGGTTTCCCCCCTGGGCTATACATCCAAGAAATAAGTTGCAGGGTAAATACAGTAAACAGTGGGAGAAGCTACTGAGATGGTGGTATGCACAGGGTCAGGTGTTGGTCTAAGAACTGGTGACTGCCAGACTACACAAGTTACACTGATAAACCAGGTGGTCTGTGGGGACTTGCTGGACCCTGAGACTTTCTACCAGAGGTCACTAATCTATCAGACCTGTCTCTTTGTTTCAAAAGCTTCACAGGTCATTTGGAATGAATAGAAGCAAGCTGTAAAAGTGTCAAGTGGCCTCTTTGCTTGGAAATCCATTTCCTCTTTAGTTCACTCAACTATATCCATCAGTAAACAATCAATCTCCCTCTCATTCCTCCTCAAATGCCTGAAAAGAGCTATAATTATCTCCTCCTCTTCCAAAACACAGATATTAAAGCAAAGAATACTTCTTCAGTCAGAGTCCTTGAACCCTGTTATCTTTCTCTCACCATCTTTTTTTAAATATAGATTTATCATTACCAGCTACAGCTGTGAGGCAATCTTAACATTTCTGGTCACATATTATCAAACTGTCATCTAGAGGCACTTTACACACTTGCATAGTGTGAGACTGGGGATGGCCTTGAAGCCACACAATCCCAAAAACTTTGTGCTTTTTGTTCAAGGACTGTCCAAAGCCTCTTCTTTGTCATAATTATGCCATTGCATTCAACTTTTCAAACAAATTAAATTGTATACACGCTCCCACAAAATCCACATGCATTTCAGGTCTCCAGTTGGATACACTGAAATTTTGAGAACTGGGTCTCTCATGCAAAATATTCAGTTNTTTCTATGACACTGACTTTCAAGCCTTTGTGAATTTCTGCCATTGTAGACAGAAATTGTAACTGGTGCACACAAGACCGTTCCATAAGCTCCCCTTAGAAAACCTGTCCTAACAATTTCGGAGAAGCCCTCAGATGGATTGGGCAGCCCAAGACAGAAACATGCTCACAGATTAGCTTTGCTTGAAAGGCGTTGGAAAGGCAGATTACAGAAATTTGGTGCCAAGCAGGACCCCTATCGTTGCCAGGACTGGCACTGAGTCTTCATCAGGGCTGTGAACGACCATGACATGAGAAGATCCTCATCCCCATGGAGGTCCATGGCAAAGCTCTGTGGATATAGATTTCCCTCCCACAGGGTCAACTGGTAGTGGTTGCTGTGGGGTGTTTTTGGTAGTTGTTTGTTGGGCTGATTCTGTTCTTTTGGCAGCCTAAGAGCAACCCAGTTCTTCTAAGTATTGCGGCCCTGTCTCTGTGCCCAGAGGGCTGTACAGGGAACTGCCGTTGCTCAGCTAGGACAGAAACACAGACCCTGCATGACCTGCACTGGGGCCAGGTGGTGGGCGAGTGCTGAGGAGGTGCCAGCACAGCCCCACCCCTCAGCACGTATAGGGGAAGAGTCAGCAGCAAAATATGCCTATTGTTTCAGAGAGGAAGTTACCCCATTTCTCTTAAATTCTGGGAAACTGAGACCACCATCGGTGAGAAAAAAAATCCCATCTTCACAGTGAAAGGGAAATCACTTGAGCTGTACTGCCAGCAATGTTAGAGAACAAGTGGCAACGACAGGACTAAAGGGCAACTTTTTTTTTTGTGAAGGAAGGAAGGAAAATGAGGGAATGCAAGGACTGAATGGGAGAGGCAGCCTTTTATTTCTAGGTCACAAGTCTGACTCCAGCTCCACTAGTCACTGCTGCCTAATGATTCTTCAAAAGCTAATGATCTTTCAGTCTCTTAGTTGAAGGCCACAGCCCCATGACAGTACCTGTCCTGAATGGCACAGGATTTAAAACTTGGCACAGCTGGAGCTAAAGAGGACTTACTAGGCAGGCCATGCAGGTTTTCTGTGGCATGCTGAAAAACCTCCTCTGGGGCTTTGCACATGTATCTTGCTCCTGTGTTCAGGGCTGAGCAACCCTGTGTCCAGGGCTGAGCAGACTGGTATGAATGATGGGGTTGACTTTGGTCTTCCTTTGCAGGGCAGCTGTGCAAACTCCCTGCTGATTCTCCAGCCCAATTCATTAGTAATGCCCCTTATTTCTGGTGCTCTGTTCTCATGGCACACTACAGTTGGGAAGTACTGGCCTTACTTAATACAATGTAGAGGGTGTTGCATGTCTTGTGGGAGATGGGAGTGGGGAGAGGAATAGGAACTCTGAGCATCTCCTAATTGCTCACTTCATGCCTCTCCTTGGAACTCCATTGTGGATGGGTTCACTGTGCATTTTAGATTTCCAGCAGCTCTGGGGTCTAGCACAGGGCTGCTGTGGCTATAATGCACATATCCTGTACAACAATTGCAGGGATAAGCGATTTGCTTTGGTACCAAAGCTGATTTTCCCCATTCAAGCAGCCTACATATCAGGACAAATGTTTTCTTAAGACACGTGGGCACAGACCAGAAGAGAGGAGAGCAGCACTGGGTAGCATTGTATGGTATGGTTCTATACTTCCACTAGCAGCATTCATCCCTCTGTCAGTCTGTCCTCTTCCCACCCCTAGTACTTCCATGAGCTAAATGCATCAGAAGTCCATGTGTTATGATGCTTGAGTCAGTGCATCAGAGGCGAGGATCCCTCTCAGGGCAGAGCAGAGCTTAACAGGGCTTGCAGTTGAGGGGATTGCTAGTGAAACATGGCTGTGAGACACAGGCAGAGATGCAGGGAAAAAAAAAAGAAAGAAAAAGAAAAAGAAAAAAACCAAACTAGATTTGGGTTTCAGTGGTTTGGAGCATAGGAATTCAAATACAGACTTTGGCTTGGTTTAATAGAAAGATTTGAACTTTCGCAGCAATTAGACCCAAACAGTAGTGGGAATCCCTGGAGAGTTGTTTGAGTTCATCTCTTGCATGCAACTTACTTGCAATAGAGAAACTCCTTGAAAGTAACTTAATGTTTAGATATCCACTCTCCTTCCTCAGGTCAGAAATCTCTGTGTTTGTGCACTAGGCTGTGCTCTGCCAGCTGCTAGTTACTGTGCAACAGGAAAAATACACTAGGGCATAAAACTCCAAGGAAAGGAAAACCTCAGGATGGGAGGGCATTCACCTTTGAAGGATTTAAGTTTCTCTGCAGACTTTGCTAACTGCCAACAGAGAAGTATCCTAGAGAACAATCTGGAAACAAAGCAAAACAATGTTCTAGGGACTTAGCTGGAATACATAAATGCTTTTAACTCTCTACGAATTACCTTCAGATATTAGCTAGTTCACTGTTACCATCTTCCTGTGAGATGGGGAACAATCTTATTCTCCAGCTGTATTGGCACAGGAATTTACCCAAGGTTATACATAATCAGTCACCATCAGTTAGAGGCTTATATTACAACCCAGGGAACCCTGTGTATCTCTAGTGTAATTACACAGTCACATAACCCTTTGAGAAAGCTACTAGGCATGAATCGACATTTGGTCTGGGCACACATTGCCAAAGATGCTGCAGGAAGCTGTAGCAATGTTATACTGTGTGCTCACAAACAACTCAATTTCCCCTCCTGATGCCATACCAGTATCACAGCCAGATGCCCAAAAGCATCTTTTGGTCCCTTACCTCTGTCCCAGAAGGGATGTCCATGAGAAAGGAAACAAGAAACAAGAAGAACAACAAAAAAAGTCTTGGCTGGTTTCCCAGCAGCAGCAGTGTCAAACCTGGCTGGCCTCCGGTACAAGTAAATACATCTTACCAAACTTAATGCCACCTTTCAGCTCTCTGAAGTTCTTCACACCTCCTTTCAGAAACCTCTGTGCAGCATCGTAATTTTACTCCTGCAGCACACTCCATCCAGCACACCAGGCAGCAGTCCATCTTCCCTGATTTGCTCCAGACCCCTCATACTGTGCAAAGCAAATAAACCAAATGTCAGAGTTAGTGGACATCTCTCTCTCTCTTTCTCTTTTTTTTTTTTTTTTTTTTTTTTTTTGTGTGTGTGTATAATTACACAGATGAGATTTAATTACATTGTTGGCAACATGCTTGAAACATCTGAGTATTTTTATGTGCCTCTCTCAAGATCTGTATCAAACACAATATTTGATGGAAGAGCCACGATTTAGGTTCCATACCACAGTTAATAAGGAGGAAGAAGAGACTGCTCCATCTGTGAGGTGCAGCAAGACAAACCTGAGCTTCAGGTCATTGCCTTAATCATGGGAGATGTCCCCACTGTAGCACAGGTGACCTCACTGACCATGGGAAAGTATCACTGAATGAATGAGGACAAGTTGCCTAAGTGTGTTGCAAAATCTTGCCATACTTTTCATCCATTCTGAACTTGTGGTAGGAGGATAATAACATTTTTGTGTCACAAGGGCTTGGGAGGATAAATCAGAAAAGTTCAAACACTGTGCTTACTAGGACCTACCAATGCTTAGATCAGTGGTTTGAAGTCTACAATGGATAAAGAAGAAATTGCAGTGAAACCATTTGATGTTGCCAGTGACCATGGGATGGGGAGAGCGAAGCAATGTGTTGTCCAGAGTGTAAAGGTTTCTCGGTGCTGGAGTTGCTGGCATGAGGGGACCCTCATGTAGAGGGTCAGAGATTTAATCTAATTTCTATATTTTTCTTTTGAGGCCAAACATTGTTGTCATCAGAGATACACACTAAAGCATCTGACAGTTGCTTCTTTAAGTAGCAAGACCTTATTTTAATATTCTGCTTGCTGATTTCAGACAAAGAAATATTTGTGTAGGCCAAGGTGAAACCGGTTAAGCAAGGGAAGAAGGGGCAGACTGAAAGACAGTGAGAGAATCTCCAGTCAAAGGAAAGCATGGCATGATTAATAACTGAAGGCATTCAGAGCTTGTGGCAAGGAACTGCCATTGCATGTAGTGATTCTTGGTAAAGAGTGATGGCTGTATGGTTTGTCTTAAAAGGGATGTGTGACAATGCAGCTGCTCTCCTCCTGACTCTCAGTGGTTTTGTGGTGTCATCTAGGGCGGCAAGGCCATCAGAAAAACCTGATCACATTTAATATTTCATGCAGACACAGCACTTTGACTCTTGTTGCCAAGAGGTCTTTGCAGCTGAGCAGACAGATCCTCTTCACTCCAGATCAGTAACAAATGAGCTCCACGGCCTCCTTCCAAAACCTTCACTCTTACAGGTGGCATTTTTCTGTGCGTGAAGCTGCAAATCAGGCTCCCTATTCCTTGTCCTCAGTTCAGGGTCTGTCACACACGTCCCAAGAGTGGAAAGGCTGCTACCCAGACCACACAGCTCTTAGTGAGCTCTCCTGTGGCGTTTCTGTGGGCAATGTCTTCCTCTTGTCCTCCACCACAGAAATATACTCGTGTTGCATTGCTGATGACACCAAGCTGTGTGGCACAGTCGACTTGCTAGAGGGCAGGGATGGTATCCAGAGGGACCTGGACAGGCTGGAGAGGTGGGCCCAGGCCAACCTCATGAAATTCAACAAGGCCAAGTGTAAGGTCGTGCACCTGGGTAGGCACAATGCCAAGCACAACTCCAGGCTGGGTGGTGAATGGCTGAGAGCAGCCCTGAGGAAAAGGACCTTGGAGTCTGAGTTGATGAAAAGCTCAACATGAGCCTGC
>VWZE01005427.1:15612-28420 GCA_013396675.1 Eubucco bourcierii | reverse complement strand
TCTGACAAGAGCAGAGTAAAGGGGCACAATCCCCTCCCTTGCCCTGCTGCCCACACTGCTCTTGATGCAGCCCAGCACTCGGTTGCTGTCTGGGCTGCATGTGCACACTGCAGGCTCATGTTGAGCTTTTCATCAACCCAGACTCCAAGGTCCTTTTCCTCAGGGCTGCTCTCAGCCACTCCCCACCCAGCCTGGAGTTGTGCTTGGGATTGTGCCTACCCAGGTGCAGGACCTTACACTTGGCCTTGTTGAATGTCCTGAGGTTGACCTGGGCCCACCTCTGCAGCCTGTCCAGGTCCCTCTGGATGGATCCCTGCCCTCTAGCAAGTCGACTGTGCCACACAGCTTGGTGCCATCTGCAAACTTGCTGAGGGTGTACTGATTCCTCTGTCCATGTCACTGACAAAGATGTTAAACAGCACTGGTCCCAGCACTGACCCCTGAGGGACACCACTTGTCTAATCATAGGTGACAGCAACTTCTTCAGTTCTGTTGCTAGTTTTGGGAATGCAACTTTCAAGTAACAGGGGAGCAGCTGAGTTTCCCCAGCTTAGCTGGCTGCAGCAGTGCCAACAGCACTGCACTTTCTGGCACACCACAGCCAAGCAAGGATTCAGTCTCTAGATGAGGATGTACCTTGATGTCCTCCCAGCCTCCCTCATTGCTGAGGCCACTTCCAAAGGAACAGGAAGGAAAATGCTCAGAAAGAGACTGGGAATTAACCAATGTCTTGAGCGTTTAGTGAATGGCTTTGGCTCACAAACTATACATCAAATCTTTTCGGTCTGGCATTTTTTAAACAAAGGTTTCTGATCTTTTGTTTTGAACTGTCATTTTGAATTCTGCTTATGTTTTGAAAGATGAAAGAGAGTGGAAGCTGTCAAACAACAAGAGAAAGAACTTTGAAGCCTAAATAAAAGCATTTCCTTTTAAGCAAAATTAAACGTTTGGGGTCAGTTTGAAGATATGTAGCTTTTGATGCTTTTGCTTTGCAAACACTTCCTCACTCCATAAAGTTTACATTTAGAGTCAACCCATACCCCCAGAAGAAGAGAGAGAGGGTGGGAGTTATTAAATAAAAAAAAACAAACACAAAACAAAACAAAAAAACCCCAGCAACATTATTCACACTCAGATAATTATCTTGGGCTAAAGCAGTCTAAATACTTCTATGCAGAGAGGACAGTTCAGGGGTAGGGCAACCTGTGATGATCAGCCCCACAGCCTGTGCATGATGCTTGGAGGAAACAGGCAGCTATCAGTAAGCACAGCCCCTCACGGACAGCAGGGTGGAGCCACTCAGAAATATACAGCACGATCCCTCTCTTTCCTGTTATTCACAAGCCTTTTGGTGCTGTCAGCTCCTAGTGACAAATGCTTCCCACTCAGCCTGTGGCGTCATGGGCTCCAAGCTCATGATGGGGCAAGAAATATTTGCAATTACACTTCCTGGCTGTTGGTGCAGTGACCGTACTGCCTCTGTACTAGGCATACTAATGTGGTGGGAGCAGGCAGTGAGGGATTTATGAGAGGATGGAGTGTAGTATAACTCCAAACTATCCACAAGAGAAAATGAAGTGCATCACAAGAAGTGCAGAAACTACGTCACTGCAAGAAACATCAGTGAGCTCTGGTCTGAATGTAGATTTTCACCTGCATGCTAATCCTCTCTGATAGCCTTGGCTTCTGCTGCCAGGTCCAGCCCAACACAGTTTTTCATAGAATCGTAGAATCATAGAATGGTAAGGTTGGAAGGGACCTCAAGGATCATCTAGTTCCAACCCCCTGCCATAGGCAGGGACACCTCCCACTAGTACAGGTCACTCAAGGCCTCATCCAATCTGGCCTTGAACACCTCCAGGGAGGGAGCAGCCACAACCTCCCTGGGCAACCTGTGCCAGTGCCTCACCACCCTCACTGTAAAGAACTTCCTCCTAACATCCAGTCTAAATCTCCCCTCTGCCAGTTCAAACCCATTGCCCCTTGTCCTGTCATTGCAGGACCTTGTAAATAATCCTTCCCCAGCCTTCCTGTAGGCCCCCTTCAGATACTGGAAGGCTACTATCAGGTCTCGTGGAAGCCTTCTCTTCTCCAGGCTGAAGAGCCCCAACTCTCTCAGCCTGTCCTCATAGACATTGAGACTGATTGAAGAAAAGCTCACAGCTCTGTAACACGAATGGCTTCGGAGGAACACTGAATTTACAGCAGTCAAAATATTGACTGGAAGGCTAGATAAGGCAGAGTTCTCCGTGCATGTGCTGTTCACGTATTTTCAGTCTTTCTAAGAAATCTGTGGGCCAGCCAGCACGACTGTGACAGGTTATTGCCAGTGAAGCAGGGCTAGATCTACTGAAAACCTTCCTCAGAACTCAGTCAGGTGAGCACTCACAAAGGCAGAGACCACTTTTTAGTTACATGGGTATAAAGGCAGCATAGTGCTCCTTAACTCTGCACAATCAAAACTGTAACGGGAAGTAACTCAGCATAGTATAGCTGAGTTTGAGCCTTGGATTCCTGTTCTTTCAGCTGAGGCTCTGATGTAACTGAAAGCAAAATCTGGCACCCAGTTATACATTATGACATTACTTTCCTTGTGCAGCTTGAACCATCTGATTCATAAAATCTGCCTGATCCTCAGCATCTCATCTTCACCTTTAAAAAAGTAGGCAAGATGTTTTTCCTTCTTCACAGGTTTCCTCAACGCAAAAATGAGCACATGGCTTTTGTTCCAATGATGTTTCACAATACCTATGCAGGGAATGGGAAAACTTTCAGTCCTGTTAGGTGAATGTTTTGCAAAGCTTCAACTGGGAGGGACAGGGACTGGAAAAGACTCATCCTGGAAAATGTTTGCAGTTTTCCTATGGTTTCTTACCCTTTGCTGCTAGCTTCTAACTCTCACAAGTGCTGAAAGGAAAATATTTACACCAGAATGTGACAAAGCAGGTTCTATACTATGTTTGGCACGACAAGAAGATAGCAAGGGCTGTTTAGATATTTCCATTCTGTGGAAAAGAAAGTCCCATCAGGGTCCCTAGAGAAGCTCTCTCTAAGCAATCATTTTGGAGGCAACCAGCTACACTATGTGAATTTTCTCTATTGAATGCCTGCCCTATCTCAGCGATCCTGATGGCTAACAGGTCTTGCGGCAGAGTAAGTAAGGTGAACCCTCAGCACAGGAAGGACATGGAAGTGTTGGAGCTAGTCCAGAGGAGGACCATGAGGATGATCAGAGGGCTGGAGCAGCTCTCCTATGAGGACAGGCTGAGAGAGTTTGGGCTCTGCAGCCTGGAGAAGAGAAGGCTTCCACGAGACCTGAGGCTTCCAGTATCTGAAGGGGCCTACAGGAAGACTGAGGAGGGACTATTGACAAGGTCCTGCAACGACAGGACAAGGGGCAATGGGTTTAAACTGGCAGAGGGGAGATTTAGACTGGATGTTAGGAGGAAGTTCTTTACAGTGAGGGTGGTGAGGCACTGGCACAGGTTGCCCAGGGAGGTTGTGGCTGCTCCCTTGCTGGAGGTGTTCAAGGCCAGGTTGGATGAGGCCTTGAGTGACCTGTGCTAGCGGGAGGTGTCCCTGCCTATGGCAGGGGGTTGGAACCAGATGATCCTTGAGATCACTTCCAACCTTAACGTTCTATGATTCTATGAAGGATCCTTGAAATCTTTTACCTTTGCATGCCAACCACATGAGTCAGGCCCTCCAAGGATGGGCAAGCACTGGAGGATCTGTCTGATTTGCCTTTTGCTCATTTATGCTTACTGGGATCACTTCAATGAAATGCAAATTAATTTCCTATTAAATACTATACAAATTCCATGTTTTGAACAGTCTCTGAAGGATGGTTGTTAAACAGGGGCATGAGTCCAACATTCAGTTTGGTCTTCTACAGGGGTAAATCTCTAGAGCAACTGCTCTACCTATTTTCACTCTTGTTTTCTGGGGAGCCGTATTTATTCTCAGGAGTTTGAAGTTCTCTCTAACTTTTGCTAAAAGCCAGATTTTCTCCATGCCTGCCCCAAACACACTTTTGCTTTCCAGTGCTTTAAGCCCTAGACACTGGAAATCAGGGCCACCTTATCTTCTTGTGATGATTCAAGAGTTGCCTGCCCCCCACACTTTGTAAAATGACCCAGACTAGGCTCAGCCAGCTGGAAGTTAAGGACTGAAGCTCTATTTACAGCTCAGCACAATGTACAGCAGAGATAGACACTATAGACAGGAATAGTTACAGACATAGACAAGTTAAAGGCAATACAGCAACACAACTCCCCTCCCAGAAATCAGAGACCCCAGGAGGGGCTCCCAACCACCCTTCCACCTTCTCCCCACCCCTGTACCTTACCCCAAGGTTTGCCTTACGTGCAAGGTATATTAGCAGAATCAGCCAGGGAGGTTAGAAGAAAAGTGGTTAGTGAGAATTAATTGGCAGAGGAGCCAGAGCCAGAAGCTGCTAGACCGCCCCAGCTGCTGCTCTCCCAGCAAGCAACAGGCAGTGACTGACTTATCTATAGTTTGGTTATTGTTCCCAAAACAATTTTCAGCAAGCCTATGAGTGCAGTAGCCATCATGATGTTTTCCTTTCACAGCCTATAGTGTAATTTTCTCTATTAAAATATTCTAATTAGCCTCAAACCAGCACACTTCTCCATCCCCTACACATTTTGCCTTGGGAGCTGCTAAGATGAAGCAGGACTTTACAATATCAAGCACAGGGCAAATATAGAACAAAACATGGTCTCTACATGGAAAGGGTTACAGGCAATTGTGTTGTGCTTTCTTCCCAGTCCCAAGGTTACAGATAGATGTTACTTTCTCCTCTTCTCCAAGAGGTTCCCAGTCCCTTGCAGTCATCCCTTGTGTTTCTACAGGTATAATGGGTTTGTTTTGGCTCACTCTCTCCTGACAGTACAGACATGCCATCTGGCAGAAAGGGCAGTTGTTATATGGGCAAAAAGATGTTACAGAGTGACAGAAAATCTACATTTTCAAGGATAGTGAGGAACTTCTGATTGATCCTGGCCTGCATTAGGAATAGTGTGGGCAGCAGGAGCAGGGAGCTCATTCTCCCCCTGGACTCTGCACTGCTTAGGCCACACCTTGAGTACTGTGCCCAGTTCTGGGCCCCTCAATTGAAGAAGGACACTGAGGTGCTTGAGCGTGTCCAGAGAAGGGCAACGAGGCTGGGGAGAGGCCTGGAGCACAGCCCTGTGGAGAGAGGCTGAGGGAGCTGGGATTGGTTAGCCTGGAGAAGAGGAGGCTCAGGGGAGACCTTCTTGCTGTCTACAGCTACCTGAAGGGTGATTGTAGCCAGGAGGAGGTTACCTTCTTCTCTCAGGCAAGCAGCACCAGAACAAGAGGACGCAGTCTGAAGCTGTGCCAGGGGAAGTTTAGGCTGGGGGTGAGGAGAAAGTTCTTGCCTGAGAGAGTCATTGAGTGCTGGAATGGGCTGCCCAGGGAGGTGGTGGAGTCACCGTCCCTGGAGGTGTTCAAGGCGGGTTTGGACGTGGCACTTGGTGCCATGGTCTGGTCTTGAGGTCTGTGGTGATGGGTTGGACTTGATGAGCTTTGAGGTCTCTTCCAACCCTGGTGATACTGTGATACTGTGATTATTTTGGGACAGAGTTAAAAAATCATTATTAATTTTGGTACAGCTCAAAACTGCCCTGTTTCTGGAAGCCAACACTCGCATGCTTTCCGAAAATCACGCTTCTGAAGCTGGGCACCCACAGATCCCTAGTTGCTTTCACATATCTTAGTTGTAGTGCTTTTGATTCAAGCTTTTCCCAGCAGGCATCACATAGGCTTTGTTCTCCCTGTAGGTCCCAGGGCTGCATCCCTTCCCACTCAGTTTTATGGCTGGGTAATTTTTGTCTTGCCACCGCTTCTGCAGGCTCTGCCTGAGAGGAAAACAAAACATGAATGACTGGTTGGCTTGGAGTCATCACAGTTTTTTCATATGATTTCATGTGACCTCTGTCCCAGCCTTAGACACAAAAGCATCTGGACATAATAATACCTGTTTATAAATAACATTGTATCATCATTTGTTTGAAAAGAAGTAAATCCCAATGTTGATTATTTTTGAACACACCATGAGCTTTCTGACATAATTAAAAGACAGGAAGAGTCCCAAGGCTGGCATTTCCCCAAAAATGTAGATTGTTGTGGGAAAGGAGACAGAGTAAGCTTCCTGCTTTTGTAGAGGGAACTTATTTTTTGAAGTAAGATAAACTTAGAGTGCTGCTTTTGTAAAGATTGAAGCTTATTTTACTTACTGCTATCACAAGCGGCTCCAAGGTAGGTCAGCCTCTTTGTGTATTTGTTAGCAGCAGGTTCAATGGAGTCTGCTCAAACCACAGGAGAGGACATTTGCTATGTGCAAGGAAGTTCTGGGGCCAGAAACATCAAGGTGCAGAGCAGGGAAGCTGGGAAGCACCACTTCTCTCCTCTGGTACTACCCTTGGCTGAGCATCAGTGAGACTTTACAGATCCTAAAAGCGGAGAGATCAGTGGTATGGAATATTTTGCTGTAGGTGGACAGCAAGTTTGGTCCTGCAGACTTTCCTCATCCATCTCTTAATAAGTGAGAAAGTATCACCAGGGACATAAGCTGGGTCTCCTGAAGACAAATGCAAAGGTGTTCTCCCACTTTGGCAGCTTGGTTCAGGTACATATCCTTTTCATTGACCCACCAGTGATGAGGGTCTGAATTCAGCTGCACTGTACTGCTTGTGTATTGTCAAAGGCACACAGAACATACCTCCAGGTTGGTCACAAAGTAGTGAATAACTTCAACCTGCAGGTATGTGCATTTGTGCTAAGAGCCAAGCTCAGTTTCCATTCCCATAAGTGTAACTTGTGCTGAGGGCTGTCAATTAAATGAGCTATACTAACCCTAACTGTCTATACCGCACCAAGCTGTATTTGTTTATAAGGGTCCTGTGGCCACTAAATGATGAATATTAGCATGGAGGTAGAACTAGAAACAGGTTGGTCATGAGGTTTTCCTCTGTGTCATCCTGTGATCAGTCAGGAGAGTCCTTCTGGTAGTGTACCTTGCTGAGTAATAAGAAAATAGCAGTGAGCAAGCAACACTGTAGCTCAGATGTCACCATAACCAAAGACTCTTGCAAGAGGAAGCCTGAGTCTCTTTACCACAGCCCACAGAACTGTAAAGGTGTTGGGCCCCCAACAGCAGAGGATTTTTCTGCAGGTACTCCATGGTCCAAGATGCATTGTCATTGCAGGTGAACCAAGGTAACAGTAAAGCCCTGGGATCTGGTCTGGGATACCTTGAACACATTTGTCAACTGATAGAGAAGATTGGGCAGCTGCAGGAGCACAACCTGCGACTCCAAAAGCAAGTGTGCAGCTTGCAGAAAGAGCAGAAGATGAGCCAGGTAAAAGAGGTAAGTAGATACCATAATGTCTTCCATAAATTATGTGCTCAAGGCCCAGGTGGGAAAGTTCCAAGTCTGTATGAGGGAAAATGCTAATTTACTTGACCCCACACTCAGCTGGGTTGGGTGCTCTGGTCTTCAGGAAGCCCTCATCCACCACAGTAGGCTCAGCTTCCCTTAGGGCTGATTCAAGTTTGTTCTGGTTCAATTCTGTTTCCCAGGTGTGCTTGCTTCTGTTGAGTTCCAACACCCCACTCACCTTATGTGATGAGAAGCTTGAAGTCAGCAGCTTTTAATTCTCTACAGCTGAAAACTTCTCAAGAGCACACCTCCCAGCATCAATGCTATCAAAACAAAACATTTCAACGGGCCTCCTTAGCAATGATGTTTTGAATTAAACTGTCAAGATCTCAGAATTTCCCACAAAACATACACAGTGGGAAAGAGAATCAATGGTACCACTACCCATCTCCATGCTCTCTTGCCCTTCCTGTGCTTCTGAGCTGCCAAATGAAGCATCTTTAACATGAAAAATCTCAGTGTTCCCATTTGTCTTTTTTTATCAGCCAGAGCTAGTTGGCGAATTTGACTGAAATTTGCAAATCCTTCCAGTGTCCTCCTAAACATTATGTTTTATCCCCTGCATATTTTGTTCAGTTTTACCCCACCTCTGCTTCTCAGTTCTTTTCCTTTGGCCCTCCCCTCACACCAGGTTTCCAGCTTTTTTTCCTCTCTTTCTTTCTTTTTTTTTTTTTTTTTATCATGCCCCAAAGGAACCAAAGGGGTTCGTCACACTCAGCTATTTCTTCCCAGCCATGCTGTGATGAGTCTTTTATTCTCCCGACAGTGACATTCCCCTCCTGGTGCTGCTTTCCCACCTGCTGGGGCTGGATCTGCAGTCAGCGACTGACTCTTCAGAGCCAAAGCCAAGTTGTGAGTCAGGTTGCAGAGCAGAGTAGCCCGTCATTTCCATGTACCCATCTCTCACCCTCAGAGGAATGCAGCCTCCTACATAGAGCCTGGGGATTGTTAACACATTTCCTGAAGCTTTACAACTGTGAGTCACTGCCCCAAGTAACTTCCAAGCTGCAAATTCAGGGTCAAATCCTCATCTGGTGTATGTGCCCTCTCCTTCTCAGCTTCCAGTAAAATGAAAAGCACTGAGCTTTCATTTTAATAGTTGAAACTTTAATCTTTGGAGTATTTTCCAAGATTTATCAGCAGTGCCTTCTCAGATGTATTTGTCCCATACTGTTCAGTGGGAAACTGGACCCCCATATGTAACGTTCAGCACTTGCACTGTGCTCTACAAAAATGAGTGCTTTCACCTGGGTATCTTTATGGTGTCTGCACCTGCTACCTCTGAGCAGCTTTCTGCCATCTTCCTTTTCAAAGTCACAGGCTCTCTGTGTAGAACAGCAATACTACTACCCTCATTTACCATAAGACATGGAACCTGATGTCCACATTGCAGTTTGGAGGACATCCTAAGGCTACTTTCCAAACCACCTTCACTCTCCATGCAGACTATTAGCAGCAAAAGGTTTCCATGCCTCAGATATGGCTGTGGAAGACACAACCCCCAGAGCAGAGATGGGTTGGTGCGGTAACCATGAGCCAGCAGTGTGCCCAGGTGGCCAAGAAGGCCAATGGCATCCTGACCTGCATCATCAATAGTGTGGCCAGCAGGAGCAGGGAGCTCATTCTCCCCCTGGACTCTGCACTGCTTAGGCCACACCTTGAGTCCTGTGTCCAGTTCTGGGCCCCTCAATTGAAGAAGGACACTGAGGTGCTTGAGCATGTCCAGAGAAGGGCAACGAGGCTGGGGAGAGGCCTGGAGCACAGCCCTATGGAGAGAGGCTGAGGGAGCTGGGATTGGTTAGCCTGGAGAAGAGGAGGCTCAGGGGAGACCTTCTTGCTGTCTACAACTACCTGAAGGGTGGTTGTAGCCAGAGGGAGGTTACCTTCTTCTCTCAGGCAAGCAGCAGCAGAACAAGAGGACACAGTCTGAAGCTGTGCCAGGGGAAGTTTAGGCTGGAGGTGAGGAGAAAGTTCTTGCCTGAGAGAGTCATTGCCTGCTGGAATGGACTGCCCAGGGAGGTGGTGGAGTCAGCGTCCCTGGAGGTGTTCAAGGTGGGTTTGGACGTGGCACTTGGTGCCATGGTCTGGTCTTGAGGTCTGTGGTGATGGGTTGGACTTGATGAGCTTTGAGGTCTCTTCCAACCCTGGTGATACTGTGGTATTAAGAACTGGTCATGAGGACTGTAGAGACTGTCAGCGCTCCCAGTGCTGTTCTTGAGAGCTGTACAGACATCACCACAGAGACTGAAGGCAATTTGATTGTGGGACACAAAGGGAACATGGTTACTCCACAACCTTTGTTTTACAAGGAAATTTTTTATGCTGTGGGACAAAAGCAGCATCTTTTGTCAGATTTTCAAAGTACCTCCCAAGGCAATGCAAACTGCCATGCTGCTGCAGCAACATGTAAAATATTACATTAAAATTGTCAATTGTTTTTGTGACCTCCTGAGGTGCTAAACTGGTGTTGACCTGACCTGGTTCCAACATCAACAAATGGTCTACTGTCCCCCTTTCCGCTTTAGCTGAATAAAGCACTCCTTGCATCCTGCCGTACTGAATTCTTGTGCAGCATCGCTGTGTAAAGCAGAAAATCCTCACTTCCCACCACACTAGTTAGCAAAGAAGTACACCAGCTGAAGTATCACACACTGGCAACATGCAAGCAAACTATGGCATCCCATCAAGATATCACTGTGCACATTCCAGAATAAATAAAATGATACTAAAATGTGAGTCACTGTTACAATGGATATGTCTGCTTACACAAATGCCTTGGCAGAGCTGCTCTGTGCTTAGAAACTTGTATTCAGTTCCTTCTGGGAAATGAACCCAAAAGATCATAGAATCATAGAATGGTAAGGTTGGAAGGGACCTCAAGGATCATCTAGTTCCAACCCCCTGCCATAGGCAGGGACACCTCCCACTAGTACAGGTCACTCAAGGCCTCATCCAACCTGGCCTTCAACACCTCCAGGGAGGGAGCAGCCACAACCTCCCTGGGCAACCTGTGCCAGTGCCTCACCACCCTCACTGGAAAGAACTTCCTCCTAACATCCAGTCTAAATCTCCCCTCTGCCAGTTCAAACCCATTGCCCCTTGTCCTGGCATTGCAAGACCTTGTCAATAGTCCCTCCCCAGCCTTCCTGTAGGCCCCCTTCAGATACTGGAAGGCTACTATAAGGTCTCCTGGAAGCCTTCTCTTCTCCAGGCTGCAGAGCCCCAACTCTCTCAGCCTGTCCTCATAGCAGAGCTGCTCCAGCCCTCTGATCATCTTTGTGGCCCTCCTCTGGACCCGCTCCAACACTTCCATGTCCTTCCTGTGCTGAGGGTTCCAGAACTGCACACAGTACTCCAGGTGGGGTCTGACGAGAGCAGAGTAAAGGGGCAGAATCCCCTCCCTTGCCCTGCTGGCCACGCTTCTCTTGATGCAGCCTAGGACTCGGTTGGCTGTCTGGGCTGCATGTGCACACTGCAGGCTCATGTTGAGCTTTTCATCAACCCAGACTCCAAGGTCCTTTTCCTCAGGGCTGCTCTCCAGCCATTCACCACCCAGCCTGGATTTGTGCTTGGGATTGTGCCTACCCAGGTGCAGGACCTTACACTTGGCCTTGTTGAATTTCATGAGGTTGGCCTGGGCCCACCTCTCCAGCCTGTCCAGGTCCCTCTGGATGGCATCCCTGCCCTCTAGCAAGTCGACTGTGCCACACAGCTTGGTGTCATCTGCAAACTTGCTGAGGGTGCACTGATTCCTCTGTCCGTGGCACTGACAGATGCTGAGTAGCAGGCAATTTAAACACCAAGAAACTCGTGAAAAGAATCTGTAGTACCAACTGCAGGTAGGTCTCCCTTCTAGAAAGTTAAATAATTTGTCTGTGTTCTGATAGGTGTCAGGACAAGGCTGGGCACCCCTGGGCTGGAACAATTGCAATTAGTCTGTAACATCACACTGCTTGGGTACCTTAGGCCTAAGAGTCTACATACATCATTTTTTTTTCTGTCTTTTTTTTTGTCTGTGGTAGGAGTACCTCCTGCAGCACTGCTCCTGTGGAGCTGCCAGCTTCTTCCTCAACTCCTATCAAGATGTGAAGACATTTTTTGCTGGCAGAAGCAGACCTCACAGCGTCTTGGTTCAGACTGGAAACCCTTCTGATCTTTCCATCATCCCAGAAATAGGAGCAAACACTGAAAAGCTGAGCAGCTGCAGTGGTGAGTTCTATTACCTCTAACTTGTCGTCCTGCTTGCTACCACTTGATGAAATAACCTGACCAATAACTTCCTCTTCCTTAGGAAAGCCAAATGGCAACAGAGAAAGGTGTTAGTGGAAACAAATTTTAGGTGGAAATATGAGTTTTAAAATGCTTTTGTCTACATCTAGTATTTTAACACTTGCTGTTTCACATGTATGAAGCAGGACTTTCAGCTCTGCAGCTGTGTCTACAAAGATAAGGACAAATAGGTTATAAAATGGCTCTCTTTTGGAAACATAACATGTCCAAATAGGTCCATTAGTGGAGCCCCTCCACGTGGCCTTAAAACCCCAGCAGCCAAGGCAGGATTTGATCTATGGTGGAAAACCTTATGCCTGTTGCTAATCTCCTACCTTCTCAAGAAGGCACAGAACACATTACTGGAGGATGATTTATTCTATAGACCAAGTGGAAGTAATGCAGATGCAAAGCTTGAATCCAGAGACTAACATTTCCAGAAGGCTAGGAAAGACTGGGCTCAGCCCACTGATGATAAAGCCAACTGAAAAGTCTGGATCCAATGTTAGAAGTGTAGCAGCCCACTAAGTGAAAATGATTAGCTTATTTCAAACTTTGGACTACAGTCTGCCTCTAATACTTGCTGAAACACAGAAAATCAACACACTTCACACACAGTACACACACACACAGTATCACACACAGTATCGCAAGGGTTGGAAGAGACCTCAGAGATCATCAAGTCCAACCCATCACCACAGCCCTCAAGACCAGACCATGGCACCAAGTGCCACGTCCAAACCTGCCTTGAACACCTCCAGGGACGGTGACTCCACCACCTCCCTGGGCAGCCCATTCCAGCACTCAATGACTCTCTCAGGCAAGAACTTTCTCCTCACTTCCAGCCTAAACTTCCCCTGGCACAGCTTCAGACTGTGTCCTCTTGTTCTGGTGCTGCTTGCCTGAGAGAAGAAGGTAACCTCCCCCTGGCCACAACCACCCTTCAGGTAGTTGTAGACAGCAATAAGGTCCCCCCTGAGCCTCCTCTTCTCCAGGCTAAACAGTCCCAGTTCCCTCAGCCTCTCTCCATAGGGCTGTGCTCCAGGCCTCTC
>VWZE01005422.1:43882-55493 GCA_013396675.1 Eubucco bourcierii | reverse complement strand
TTAGATCTAATTCCACAGATACTATGTAATGGGAGGATGGAGAGTGTTAGAAGTGTTCTAAAAATAGCTTTCTAACCCTACTGTTTGGTAGATGATGACAGAAACTGATGTTTTAATGACATTCCAAGTAGTGAGAGATTTAATTAATTTTCAGACTTAGATAGAAATGCCTCAGGCTATTACAGTTCTAGTCAGTCATGCAATTTTTTTATTATCAAAAAGATTGGAATGGTGACTTCATCAAAAGATGTTTCAGAGAATTACATAGCTGTACACAGCAAATAGCAAGAAGGTTGACAGCTCAGAGGCAGTGTCATGTACTTACACAAACTGTGTAAAGCTAGAGGGGTAACTTGAAATACATTCCACATTCTCCTCAGACACAATCTCAGCAATTGCAGAAGAGTTAATTGACTTGGAAGACCAGGAAGCAATTCACAAATGCAATTCGATAACTCACTAACATAGTAGGTTATTAAAGGTCGATGTCTTACAGAGATTAATGATGATTGTTATATTTAAAGAAAGTAACTCGTGTCTTCTCTGATGGTGCCATCCTACTTAGAGACAGAAACAGCCATTGGCAATAAGATGAAGCTGTTTTCTAGAAGAAATATATCCAGCAGATTTCCATCTGTCTTCTAGCATGAAGGCAATCAGTGCAAATTTGACTTAATTAACATTAAGGAATTAATCAAGTTTCTTGTAACAATGGAGAAAGCCTTTTTATAACACTTCTCATAATTAATACTTCAGACATTTTTCAAATATATAGACATATTAGCCTTAATTGTAGTCAGTTTTCAACTCTTATTAATTGCAATCTCTTTAACTAAATTTGCCAGGGTGATTCAAATTAATGATTATCCTCTTCAATGTCTATTACTGTTCTGTAATGTCACATTCCTGCAAAATTTATATTTTCCTATCTAAGATGGCTGTATTGAAGGTAGAAAGAACACTAAAGTTCCTTTACAACTCTTGGGAGAGCTTTTATGAGCTTTATTTAATATTTGTAGGGTACTTTGAGATGTTTACATACCTGGGCACCAGAAGTTAATATCCATGCTCTAATTACAATAAAGATTATTATGGGACCCCAAATCCATAGTAATTTGTGGATGCTACAGTGGAATTAAAAACCCTGTGTTTTAATAAATACAATAAGAAGATGGTCATAACTCCCAAGTTATAGTACTCACATTTTAATAAAGTTTGTTTATAATGTCTCCTACAGTTTCCTACAAGAAAGGAATTCAATGACTTCTGTAAGATAAAAGTACAATTAGCCCCATTAAAAAAAATACTTTAGAAAGTACAATTATTTTAAAAAATAACATTTTAATTTTAGTTAATGTATTTTACATTGAATATTCAGTACCTAGGATCTAATAGATTTATTAAAAAATTAAGACTTGCAACCAAATGTTATTACACATTAAAATTTTAATTTTGTTTTGCAAATTTTAACTTTGTTTTGTAGCAAAAGGATGAAAGGTGGAGTGGGCATAAATTGCCCATTTTTCTTGTTGTGATTATACTATTTTTTACTTTTTTCATGTGGAATTTTTTTTGGTGATGTTTGTGGAGATTATAAATTGTACGATGAATGTATATGTAAATGACAATTCCAGGTATTAAAAAATAAAATATAGCAGTGGAAGTTCAACTCAGTGACTTTAAATGCACATATTGATGCTCAAAATCTTAAATTAGGATAGATATGATCATAAGCTTAATGCAGTTCAGCCAAAAGTAATTCTGGTGGTGCAGTTTCAAACAGTTTTTGAGTAACACCTTTCTCTTGTCTAACAGTACACTGGAGACACTAGGCAATCATTTAAGTGGGCACCAACCTTAAGCAGCTTTGTTAGGAAAAAGTCTATGTTGTGTTTACATGTTAAGGTTTTTATAACAGGGAGTGGAGTTTGAAGTGGTTAGTTCTTTGAGAAGTCACCAGGAACTGCTTTCAGACAAAGCTAACAACTCCAAAACAACAAAGATCCCGAAAACTGAGAAACTTAATCAGAGTAGGACAGTAAGAAATGTAACTGGATCTTAAAAACAACTTACTTTAACCCTTTCCATCTTTCTGAATTCACTTCTGCTCTCAATTCTCCACCTCCTTCCCCTCAGTGGTGCAGGGTTGTAGCAAAATGAGCATTACAGCAATTTTTTTTTTTTGGTTACACACTCCTACCCAGATGAAAGAATCCTCATAGTCCTCTCTGCTGCAATGTAGCATCCCTCCCATAGGAGAAATTCCTTCATTAACTTCTCTAACCTGTGTGCATCCTCCATCAGCTGCAGGTAGGAATCAAATAGTTACTCTGACATGTCTCCCCCTTTCCTTCCTCCCTGGCTTAGATGCTCACATAACTGTCTTTCTCAAGTCCCACTCCTTTCCAAAACAAAAGAACTAGCCCAGCAACTTTTCCTCATGCAAAAAGGTTATCACAGAGATGCTTCCACTGCTGCTATTACCAGAGATGGGGTTGATTTGGAGCTTCTCTACGTTTCTTACAAGAAGTACATCTATAGCCTCTTGCCCTAATAATCAAAACCCAGCCAGACACAAACCCAACACAGAAGGAACACAATGGAACAGAGTAACAATGTGAGGAGGAAGGAATGACGGACATGAATTATTATGACCTGACAGCAACTCCTATTGCCCGTTTCCATGAACCTATCAGTGGGGAAGAGGTTGAAGAGTACTGAGTGAAGTTTCTCCTAGGAAGAAGGGTGGATGGAAAGTCATTTCACTTTTTTTTCTGTTTGGTTGTCTGGTTGGTTCTTTTCCTTATTATTCTATACTATATTTAATTTGCAATAAATTTAAATTATTTTTCTAAACTTAGTCTAGTTTGCACATTATAGCAGTGGATGATCCCGCTTCCTAACCTGACCTGCAAGCTTTTCATCATCATCAGTTTCATGACTGCAGCCTGCTGCATGATTTTGGCAAATTCTTGAAAATTTTCCCTACTATTGCCATCTTTCCACTTGGTTTTAGGCACAATGAATCTTTGCCATTCTTGCCAACTAGGTCACATTACCATTTTAATATTTTTTTTCCCAGATTTCTCATTCTATCTGTTGACTCATGAGTTTCTATCTCAACCCACTGTAGGGGACCTTTTCTTTTGGAATTGTTTGTCTCAAGCATTTCTGTCTTCATCACCTCCTCCTGGTCTCTGCATCCAGTTATCAAATGCCTTATAGTCCCCAACAAAAACCACAACAACCGTGCAAGACAGGTCTTGTCAGCTGCACCCATTATGGGTGGGAAGACTGTAGAGGCTGACATCGCAGGTGGACCCCTCGCCACCATGACCATCATGGGCATCTGGGCTGACAGAATCGTGGGGACAGGAACTATAAAAGGTGGACTGTGTACTCTTCAGTAGGAAGACATTTAGAGGAGGACATTTGAAGGCAGACATCTGGAGGAAGACATCTGGAGGTTGTCATGGAGCCAGGAGCATGGTTTTCCATCATCAACACGGATGAGCTGGCAGAACTCCACTGGATCCCCTGGCCATGACGGTGGTAGTTAGTTGCATCTTTCTATGGGTTTCCTCGCTTTAGAGAGCCTAACTTTCTTCTCTCTTTTTCCCTCTGTCTTATTGCTCTTATTGGCTGTAGTAGCAAATAAAGCTTAAAGATTTGTTTGTTCTTAATCTCGCTCTTGGGATCACCCCTAAAAAAACCCCTCCCAATACCGGATTGGGACACCCATTGCAAATCTAATTGTGTTAGTGTGGTCCATCACAAATGAATGCAGGCCATCTGGCTTCCCACAGAGCTAGAAAGGATTGGGTTTGCAATGACAGGGAAAATTTTTGGTCAAAGGTAAAGAGGATGTGACAGACAGATGTACCAAAGTTTTTCTTCTCTCCATTTGTTTGCACAATGTACACAAGCTTAAAAATGCAGGTACAGATTATGATAACGCTGCTTTATAATATGCATGAAACTGGGAGCATCTTCTGTAAATTAATCTTCCTATCTAACTCTGAAAAAAACCCTCAAGGGATACTGTTGTCTCCCAGAACAGCAAAGAAGGATACGTGAGAATTTAAAGAGCCTGAAATAGCTTTTGATAATTTCTGATACCTCTGTAAAACAGATACAGGATTAGTATAAAGCTACTGAATAGTTCCTTATGAAGTTTCATGATTTATGAGGTAAAGAATGATGAACAACAGCCATTTCTATTTCTGCTCCATGAAAAAGAAAGCTTCATATTAATAGAACTTTTATTATTTTTTTTAATAGCATGGTTTGTAAGAAGAGGAAAACAAAAAACCAAAAAGAACGCTCACACAAACAAACACCTCTATTAGAACAGGCAAGTTTTAAAAATGATGGCCATACAACTAGGAATAGTATCTTAAAACACATTTATAAAGAACAGTAAGTCAGCAAAAGCCTATTATTTTGCCATTCATTGCACAGATTATTCTGTTACATTTATTTGCTGTGAGATTGATTTCTTGCAGCAAGTATCACAGAATAACAGAATTAATCAGGTTGGAAAAGACCTCTGAGATCATCAAATCCAACCTACCANGTGTCATCTGCAAATTTACTGATGATGGACTCAATCCCCTGGTCCAGATTATCAGTGAAGATATTAAACAGGTCTGAGCCCTGGGGCACATCACTAGTGAGAGCTGCCAATTGGATATGGCTCCATTCACTACTCTATGTGCCCGTCCATCCAGCAAGCACATAATGCCCCTGTCCAAACCATGGGGTGCCAGCTTTGCCAGGAGTTTGCTGTGGCAGAAGTGTCAAAGACTTTGCTGAAGTCCAGCTAGACTATACCCACAACCTTCCCCACATCCACCAGGCAGGTTACCTGGTCATAAAAAGAACTCAAGTTGGTCAAGCAGCCTGACCCTCCTAAATCCACACTGGCTGGATCTGATCCCCTGACCATCCTGTAGGTGCCCTGTAATTGCACTCAAGATGATCTGTTCCATTATCTTGCCTAGCACTGAGATAAGGCTGACAGGTCTGTAATTTCCTGGGTAATCCTTCCAACCATTCCTGTGGAAGTATTGTATCTCTGTCATTTAAAAACAGAGTAATGTGAAAAATTCTGGTGAAAAATTTACAAATGTTTCCATATTTGGAAGCCTCCTTTAGTTATTTTGTATTATAAGATATATATATTATTTCTCTGTATTATAAGACATTCAAAGGAACTTTCATTTTAATTTATATGTAAGAAAATCTGGTTAGTGCTTATTAGAACTTGAAAATAAGATCAATACTTTCGTCTCTGCTTCTATTTAATAAGGATTCAATGACTTTGCAGAAATTACAGCCATTCTCAAAGATGTGTTTCAGTATTTCAATAATGCACAATTTTTCACAGATTTAATTAATACACTATTGATTGCTCATTTTTTAGCTCCAAAAACAATTTAACACAGTCTCTTTCATGCAGAGAATAACATATTTATATTATTTGGTTTTTGGTGAAAGCAAAATGACCCTTTAAATTTGCTAAAGAATTCTTTAATTTTGCATGAGTCTCTTTACTGCTGTTCATAAGATTTTATTTCCATTAACCATCTGCAAGTATTTGACTACGACAATTATTCAGCTGTGACACATAATGACTGATATGTTTTATATTTGTTTAAAGGAAAGAGAGTAAGAAAGGAAGGAAAATACCCACATTCAAACAAAGAAGTTAATAATTGTGTATTTTCCATACAGCTGAGACATCTGAATTGTAATTATTAGCCCAACTGTAAATCCAACCTAATTGCATTTTGTCCTCCTTTCTGATGAGAATTTCATGGTGGTGATGATTATTCTCACAAAAAACATATTCACTCCATTGTTATTTCCTGAAACTGATAACTGTTGGGTCCTGCAGATAAAAGTCTATGCAGACAAAAATGCTTTTTTCTTTTTGAATTAATTCAGCTATGATTTTTCAAGTGAGAAGGAATTCTGATGTATTCCAGTGAAAAAGAATTCTGGTTTTGATGCATGTCATCTCTCAGCTTGTCCTTCACACAGAAGGGGAGTTGAACTATTAGCATTCATTAGACAGTATTAATTAACAATTATACCTTACAGATCAAGCCAGGTTAATGACAAGTGATAAGCTAGATCACATCTCTGCAAAAATAAATAAAATTAATTTTTCTCTGTTTTAAGAAACCTCTTAATTCAAAAGAATCTTAGTGATTGTTTAAATGTTTTGGAATATTAAAATTCTTATTTAGATAATTTACACATTATTGATAAATAATTTATTAATAATTTAGAAATTATTATTTAATGTTTATTATCAATCATAGAATCATAGACTGGTAAGGGTGAAAGGGACCTCAAAGATCATCTAGTTCCAAACCCCTGCCATATGTAGGGACACCTCCCACTAGTACAGATCACTCAAGGCCTCAGCCAACCTGGTCTTGAATACCTCCAGGGAGGGAGCAGACACAACCTCCCTGGGCAACCTGTGCCAGTGCCTCACCACCCTCACTGTAAGAACTTCTTCCTAACATCCAGTCTAAACCTCCCCTTTGCCAATTTAAACCCATTGCCCCTTGCCCTGTCAGTACAAGACCTTGTAAATATTCCCTCCCTAGCCTTCCTGTAGGCCCCCTTCAAATACTGGAAGGCTACTATAAGATGCCCTTGAAACCTTCTCTTCTCCAGACTGAAGAGCCCCAAATCTCTCTCACTGTCCTCATAGGAGAGCTGCTCCAGGCATCTGATCATCTTTGTGGCACTCCTCTGGACCTACTCTAACACTTCCATGTTCTTCCTGTGCTGGGGGCTCCAGAACTGCACACAGGACTCCAGGTGGGGTCTGATGACAGCAGAGTAAAAGGGCACAATCAACTCCTTTGCCTTTCTGCCCACACTCCTCTTGATGCAACCCAGGACTCGGTTGGTTGTGTGGGCTGCATGCTCAAACTGCAGGGTCATGTCGAGTTTTTCATCAACTGAGGCTCCCAGGTCCAATATAAGTCAATATAATCAATATAAGTAGTCACTTATAACAGTTCAGTCTTTTGCATATATATTGACAAGATAGTTGAAAAATGTCAGCAAGTTCTGTAGTATGAGGAAAAAAGTTAAAGTGTTTTCATACATCTATGTTTCACAGGAGACCACAAAATTAGATTTCTACCACAATATTAAGATCATAAGTGAAAACAGGGATAGATAAACAAGTAGTTATATCAATATTAACTCAGTGAATGAATACCATTAAGTTACTCAAATAATGTGAGGAAAATCACCTATTATTTGCTGCAGCAACTACAATGGAACATAGCAAATTCCAAATCTCAATTTTGTTCACAGTGACAAAGAGGTTATCACAGGAACATATGCTTGTTCTCTACAATCTTCAAGATCTGTGTTTAGTTTCCAATAAGTTTGGAACTAGGTTGGTAAGGACTTTACAAGATCATCTAACCCATGTTCCTTGACATAAGTAGAGAAATATTTCACTAGGTGACTGAAAACCCCATGCAACCTGACCTTGAACATTACATCCATATCATGTCCAAATAACTTGTTTTAATCTCAAACTTCATAATAAATAATTTATTTCTTATGTCCAGTATAAATCTACTCTCTGTTACTTTAAAAATGTTGCCCTTTGTGCAGTTACTAAAGGCCTTGGTGAAAAATCTTTCTACAGATTTCTTACAAGGCATTTTTTAATGTAGATTACCTATAATAACGTCTCTTCCACAGGATGAACAATTGTAACTCCCTCACGCTCTCTACATAGAAGAGATGTTCCAGTTCTTTGATCGTTTTGGTGGCCCTCTTCTAGACCATCTCCAAGTCCATGTTTTTCTTGTGCTGGGGGACCTCAAGCTGAACAGAATACTTCATGTGGAATCTCACAAGCACAGGACAGAGTGAGAGAATCATCTCCCTAACCCTTCTGTCCATGCTGTTTTTATGTAGAGTAAAATCTGATTTCTTCTCCAATTCAGAAGTCATTTGTTCTTCCATTTTAGCTACTGAGGGGTCCATTTCCTTTAACTCTCAGCATACCTGAAGAATCCTTTCTTATTCTTTGTGTTCCTTACACATTCATTATCATCTGTGTTTTAGCTTTTCCCATCCCATCCATACACATCTAAACATCACCCTTATGTTATTCTCTGAATGTGAGTCCCTGGTTCCACTGCCTATAACTTTACTTTTTACACTTCAATTTGACCTGAAGGTCCTTATGCCGCCAGGTTGGTTTGTTGCCTTAACTGGTTTCTTAAATGTGATAACTGAGAACTCTTGTACTCTACAAATAATGTCCTTACAGAGATACCAACTCTGTTCAGCTACTTAATCTCTGAGGGTAGTTTTCCAGAGGTCTTACCCACTAATTCCATAGATCACAGAATTAACCAGGTTGGAAAAGACCTCTAGGATCATCGAATTCAACCTACCAACTAACCCTTCTAATTAACTAAACCATGGCACTAAGTGCCTCATCCAATCTCCTCTAAAATGCTTCCAGGGATGGTGACTCCACCACCTCCCCAGGCAGCCCATTCCAATGGGCAGTCACTCCTTCTGTGTAGAACTTCTTCCTAAGGTCCAGCCTAAAACTGCCCTGGTGCAGTTTTAGACTCTGTCCTCTTGTTCTGTCACTGGGTGCCTGGGTGAAGAAACCAACCCCTGCCTGACTACAACCTCCTTTCAGGTAGTCGTAAAGAGCCATAAGGTCTCCCCTGAGCCTCCTCTTCCACAGGCTGAACAACCCCAGCTCCCTCAGCCACTCCTTGTAGCATGACTTAAAAGTTCACTGTCTTAAAATAATCTCTCTGTAGACTTCTCTCATTAATAGTTCTTCTTCAACATTAATTTTTGGTGATTAGGTGAAAACTCACATGTTTTGCACCCTTGTATTTATGAGGTATATGTAGAGAATGAGATGCTATCACTAAAGCCTCAGTTTTGAATGGAAATCATGATATTTATAAATATGCTTGCATGTTTGGTGTTGGTAATATATCTTGGAATTTTTTACCTCCTGGAGTTGGTAAAACAAATAACATTTACCTTGACTGTTCTAGGAGATAACTTTGGTGGTAAGACAGAAAGCAATAAGGAGGAACAAATAACAAACATTTTTAAAGAAAATATTTTTTTCATGTTTTATGGGTTTTGGATAAGGTTTATCACTCTTTTTGCAAAAAATATTTTTAAGTGTCATTGAATTTAGCTTCTATCAAGGTATCACAACTGAACTGAAGTGCTACCGATTTGTGGCAAACCCTGATTTGTAATTAACTGTTTAGTGCTATACATTTAGATAAGATCACAGGTGAGGAGAAACAGTTTGGGAAGTATGAAGCCTTTTAAATGAGAGTTTATGTAAGAACAGTTTTATTAATAAATAGTTTTCCTCCATTCTTGGTACTTGTTTCATTTAAGACTTACCCAATCCAACTGTAGATATTTTTATGCTTTAAAAAGTAAGGTTTGCAGTACAATGGAAATAGTATCTTACAGACCCTATCAAAAAGACAAGCAGTTTTCTTTCTGTTTCTTGAAGTAAAGCATTAAAAAAAGACTGGGAAAACTGATCCCCATGAAGGGTCACACCCAGATATCAACAGTTCATTACAGCTTTTCTTGTAGCCTAGATTAGAGACACACACAGCTCTGGGAAGAAGTTTTATAGTGTTTGGTCCAAAAATGAAACTGAGAGACAGGGATCCACTTGCTGCATCTGCTATACAGGTACTTGGAAAAAATCTGTCTTGTGGAGAAGTTACAACAAGTAGCATTTGGAATTCTACTGTTTACCACATAGGAGCCTTGTGGCAAAATCCACAACAAAAGCAGAATATATCAGATTCTGAAAGGAATAAAAAATGCTGAATTTTGCAGCTTAATTGTTTTCAGTGATGACTGATAAAAATATTGCCACAAATTGGACGTATTCTTAAACATGAAGTTGTTTTCTACCACCAGTCATTCGTGATTAGCAGAATAATTCCAGGTTAGAAAGCGAATGATGTCTTTTTACTTCAGAGGATATTCAATAAATAGATCAGTCAACTTCTGTAATGAAGACTACCTGAACTTTACTGTAATATGTAACACTTGCACTGTAACCAGTACGTTCTCTCCCATAACAACAATTCAACTGTTGAATTTCAACTTTTTTTTTTTTTCTCAGTTCTACATCTGTTGAATTGATGTGTAGCTTCCAGATGTATTCAGTAGGTTGTTAACACATTACTGTTTTAAATTTTTCACCTAAACTAATACACTAATTTTAAACTTATCTGTGTTAATGTTCCTGCTTATTTGAAGTCTGAGAAACATAACCATATATCAACACAGTCTTATTATTAATGATGTGGTAATACAGTATTGTGTTACCAAAGCACTTGCTCTGAAATTATGTACAACTTTGTTTCTGATACGAATTTACATGTGTGCTATTTTTCAGAATTTTTAATTAGCAATAATGTTATAATGTTTCTAGTTTAATAAGACACACTATAAACAGTGAATCTGATCTTATTTATATTTCAATTTTTTCAGAGAAATAAATTTTCTGTCAAAGTAAAATAATTTCTCTCTCTTTTTTTCAGGGTAAAAGTTAGTTGATTCCTAAGTAGAATGCATCTTGCATGGATATTTCATGTCTCCAAATTGTACTTTTCTATTTTTTCCTTCTGATTAACTTTCTAAATTGGCCTGTTTTCACTCACATAAATGGGATGACACTGGCATGTGAAGCAAGGAAGCAAGGAAAATACAAATGTTATTGATTACTTTTTTTACTAAAGTTTGTATGTGTACACATATAAATTGAAAAATACATTGCTTTCAATTGTGAGCAGTTATTGTGAAGTTCATAGATAACATCTGTACATTAAGAGAATTTCGAGTTCCTTCATCTTGTTGCCTGTTCTTTGAGCAAGACTCTAAAATTCTTTTCTTGTACAGTCTAATCTCTGTTAGAAAGGGCAAGTGCCTGATGAAACAAAACATTCATACATATACTTGAAACATTGGAGAGAAACTACCAAATAGCACAAATGCAGAGCTTTAAAATTAGGAAGGAATTAAAACTGCATGCAGAACTGGGCTATATAGTCTGTAGAGATACTGTACAACTTTAACTTAATAAAAGAAAATACTCTATTGTCTTTGTCAGTCCAGAGTTACTGAAATATAAAATAAACATTCATTCCTTGGGAATGTAAAGAGAAACACTTCAATAAAAATGCCTCCTAATCAATACTAATACATTAACATTTCAGAATAGCAGCTTCTGGGAAAACTATCTTGAGGGTGCTTCGGGATGCAACACACCATTGTAAATGCAGCTTGCTACTTGTTTTACTGCTCTTCTGGGAAGGTCTCCTCCAGCTTGATTAAGTGCTGCTGCAAAACCAGGCTAAAGCGCTGAATTCTTTTCTGTGTGTGTAGATACAGTGAGGGTAAAGAAGTTCCTTTAATGAGACTGAGCAGAAGAATCTGGCCAGAAGTGTTCAGGTGAGCCACAGAGGCACAGCAGCTTCAAGGGCTGTGCTAATCCAGCAAACCAGGATAACCAGGATCTTCAGCAAAGCAAAGAAGAGAC
>VWZE01005422.1:18777-29006 GCA_013396675.1 Eubucco bourcierii | reverse complement strand
GGAGACCTTATAGTAGCCTTCCAGTATCTGAAGGGGGTCTATAGGAAGGCTGTGGAGGGACTATTTACAAGGTCTTGCAATGACAGGACAAGGGGCAATGGGTTTATACTGGCAGAGGGGAGATTTAGACTAGATGTTAGGAGGAGGTTCTTTCCAGTGAAGGTGGTGAGGCACTGGCCCAGGTCGCCCATATAGGTTGTGACTGCTCCCTCCCTGGAGGTATTCAAGTCCAGGCTGGACGAGACCTTGAGTGAGCTGTACTAGTGGGAGGTGTCCCTGCCTATGGCAGGGGGTTGGAATTAGATGATCCTTGAGGTCCCTTCCAACCTTACCATTCTATGATTCTATGAAGAAAAAATTGATAGTGGTGAGAAATCTTGAACTGTAGAAATTAAGTAAAACAAACACCTAGTAAACACACTCCCACCTAAACTGCTTGCAATGTTAAGCGAATAAATTCCACTGGTGTCAATAAATTTAGCCACAAATCAGCTTGAATACAGGAACATTGTAGACCATTTGCTAGCTAGTAAGGTTTACCTTCAATGGTGGAGGGTAACAGCTGGAAAATGCCCACTTGAGAGGTAAAAAAAAAAAAAAAAAAAAAAAAAAAAAAAATTTACTTTTACAGCTCAGTCTGAACTATCATAAAGTTGTGTTTTAAATTTCACTGATCATTTTTTATCACTACTTATGCTCAGGTTTATCAAAGTAATACTTTAATAGCAATAGTTTTATAATACTACATAGTTATTTCAGTAAATTTACACCAATTCTAGCTATCTGAACTTGGGCAGATAAGTGCAAGAGTCTTCTGATTTTCATTTACCTGTCTGTTATTGACATGCGCTAAGGACTGCCTGCATGATACTGGACAATTATAGAAGGACATCCTAGCATTGACAGCAACAATGAAGTGAAAGCAGAAGCGTTTGCTCAGTATGTTTGTATTGCAGGAAGAGTTAAATGTAGTATTAAAGTGGTAATAGTAATAAACAATTTAATGCTGCTACTAACCCTAAGGCATGTTAAGTGTGCTGGTTTGAGGCTAATTGGAATATTTTAGTAGACAAAATTACACTATAGGTTGTGAAAGGAAAACATCATGATGTCTACTTCACTCATAGGCTTGCTAAGAAATTGTTTGGGAACACTAACCAAAACATTAGATAAATCAGTCTCTCTCTGTCACTTGCTGGAGCAGGAGCTACTGGGGCGATCTAGCAGTTTCTGGTCTCTGACTCCTCTACCGATTAATCCTCACTAACCATTTTTCTTCTAACCGCCCTGGCTGATCCTCCTAATTCACCTTGTGTGTAAGGCAAACCTTGGGGTAAGGTACAGGGGTGGGGAGAAGGTGGAAGGGTGGTTGGGAGCCCTTCCTGGGGTCTCTGATTTCTGGGAGGGGAGTTGTGTTTCTGTATTACCTTTTACTTGTATATTTCTGTAAATATTCTGTCTATAGTGTATATATCTGCTTGTACATTGTGCTAAGCTGTAAATAGAGCGTCATCACTTAACTTCCAGCCGGCTGAGTTCTAGTCTGGGTCATTTTACAAAGTGGGGGGGGGGCGGGGAACTCCCAAACCATCACATTAAACACCACTTATTAACATTAAAAATATTTAAACTAGCACACTTATTTGTATTAGTTTTAGGGGAGTTTTGGAGGACTATGGAAATTCTTGAATACTAACAGAAAGCTAATGGTGTGTCAATATTTAGAAAGGGTAAATTAACATGGATAATGGATCTGATTAATTATAGGCCTGTCTACCTGATATTGATCCTGAAGCATATAATGGAGCAGATGGATATAGGCTTTGATTTAAAAAGGATTAAGGAGAGTTAATATAATTAATGTCAAGTAACCTGGACTTAAGTCTTCACATTTTGACTTACTGTCTTGTCTGAATACAACTGCAAATTTGGGGATGCACATGATCTCCTCTTATTCCATTATGATACAGTGATTTGAACAATATCAAATTCTTTTTCTGCGTATCATATGGAATAAAGTTTAGCACTGTATCTTGAAAGACTCAATAGGATTTATTTCTTAGTCCACTGCTAAGAAAAAATTATTAGTAAAATTTTACTGGCAAATTTTTTACACAATAAATACAAATTACCTCTTGACCTCCTTTTTCACTTGACAAGGGCTCCAGCCACACTCAGAGTCACGGAAGATACTGGAAGGGGTTGGAAGAAAGATCTACCCATTGTGAGTGAAGATCAGGTTTGTGACCATCTGACAAACCTTGAAGTGTCCAAGTCCACAGGACCTGATGGGATACATCCACAGATAATGAGGGAACTGGCAGATGAGGTTGCTAAACTGCTCTCTATTGTATTTCAAAAGTCATCACAGTTCAGGGAAGTGTCCGCTGATAGGGAAAGGGGATACATAATCCCCATTTTCAAGATGGAAAAAAAGGAAGAACTGGGGAACTATAGGCCAATCACTCTCACCTCTCTGCCCGGTGTGATTATTGAGCAGATCCTCCTGGAATCTGCTGAGGCAGAAGAATAACAAAGAGGTGATTGGATACAATCAACACAGCTTCACCAAGGGCAATTTGTGCTGGACAAACCTGGTGGCCTTCTATGAGAAGGTCAACATTAACAGACGAGAGATGAGCAACTGACATCATTTACGGGGACTTGAGCAAAGGTTTTGACACCGTACCACACAACATTCTGGTCTCCATACTGGTAAAATATGGATTCAATGGTTAGACAACTCGGTGGACAAAAAAACTGGCTTGATGGCCTCACCCAAAGAATGGCTGTCAGTAGGTCCATGTCCAAGTGCAGGCCATGGCAAGTGGAGTCCCTCAAAGACCGGTACTGAGAACAGTCTTGTTTAACATCTGCGTTGGTGACATGGATAGTGGTATTGAGTGCACCCTCAACAAGTTTGCCTAAGACGCAAAACTGTGGGGAGCAGCCAACATGCTGGAGGGAAGAGTTGTCATCCCAGGGATGACAGGCTAGAGTGGTGGGACCAAGCCAACCTCATGAGGTTCAACAAGACCAAGTGCAAGTTCTTGTGTCTTAACCAGGGCAATCCCAGGCACTGATATAGGCTGGGCAGTGACTGGCTTCAGAGCAGCCCTGAGGAAAGGGACTTGAGGGTACTGTTCAGTTGCAGCCCATAGACCCAGGCAGATCCTGGATTGTATCAAGAGAAGAGCACCCAGTAGGTCAAGGGGGGTGATTCTCCCCCTCTACACCACTCTGATGAGATCCTGCCTTGAGTAGTGTGCCCAGTTCTGGAGCTCAAATTTGAAGAAGGAAATGGAGGTGCTGAAACATGTCCAAAGAGGGGCCAGGAGAATGATCAGAGAGCTGGAGCACCTCCTTACGAGACAGACTGAAAGAATTGGGGCTGTTCAGTCTCGAGAAGAGAAGGACATGAGGAGACCTTATTGTGGCCTCCCAGCATCTTAAGCAGGCTTCCAAGAAAGCTGGTGATGGACTTTTTTAGAATGTCAGGTAGTGGTAGGACTAGGGAGAATGGAACAAAACTAGAAGTGTGTAGATTCAGATTGGATGTTAGGAAGACCTTCTTTACCATGAGGGTGGTGAGACACTGGAACAGGCTGCCCAGGATTGAATAAATCTTGTTTCTCTTGTACATGTCAGTCATAGAGTCATGGAATGGTTTAGGCTGGAAGGAATCTCAAAGATCACCTAGTTCCAACCCCCTACCATAGGCAGTGACGCTTCCCACTAGAACAGGTCACTCAAGGCCTCGTCCAACCTGGCCTTGATACAATTATCTTTGCTCCCCTGAGACAACAGCTGTTTAGGAGGTGTGGTGCAAACACAATCTGGGTGGTTTGCCTGAATGTCCAGGTATGCATATTGGAGAAATGAGAGGTGGAGGGGTGAGAGGAGAAACCTTACTGCTTGTGACAGATCCCTGCAGGCATATGGACTCCCAGAATGTGCAACAAAGACAAGATCATCTCTACACATCAGCTACCCAGGAAAGGGAGGATGGTTTAAAAGGCTTCTGGACTATGCAACAGATTTGCCACCTGGCCTGATTAGCCCCACATATATATTTGGTAGACCCCTGCAAGTGCATGAGAATACACAGGAAGATTCCCTGGGGGGCTACACCTAGACGCATTCCTAAGACTGTGACTAAAAAACTCTATTAAAAGACCCAAGCTATGCCTCGTCAAGAGAAGAACTCCACTGAAGACATCACTCTCTGGAAACATCACTTGGCAACACAAACTGAAAAGGACTTGGAGTTTGGAGACTCTCTCCCCTCCTCTGGCTGATGGTAATATCATCCATTTCCTGTTTTTCTCTTTTTCTCCATTTCCCCCTTTCTCTCACTCCCCTTCTCCCTTTTTCTCTGTTTCCTTCACTTTATCCTTCAACAAATAGCCTTACTTCTGATATTTGGCCCCGCTCATGCCTAAATTCCACAACATGGGAATATAAAAGAACAAATCTCTCTCCTCTAGATGGAGACATTTTCAGTCTCTCTCCTCTGGACTAAGACGGCAGTAGAAGCCTATCCCTGCAAGTTTTTAAGCCCAGACTGGATGTGGCCCTGAGCAACATGATCTAGTGTGAGGTATACTGGTCCACAGCAGTAGAGCTGGAGCTAACTCATCCTTGAGGTTGTTTCCCTCCCTCACAATTCTATGATTCTATGAAATACATTAAATCATAAACAGTGAAGATAACTGACATAAACACAGTCATTTGCAAACTGGCTGAATTACATCATGACATATGTAAATTAAATTGGTCAGGCAGAAAAAAAAAAAGTATCAGATTCTAATAAGATGAAGAGTCCAGGAAAGTACCAAACAAATAGATACTAAATATGTGCATCATTGTGGCCAAAACCTTGATAGTGAGTGAGTGAGTGAATGAATGAATGAATGAATAAATGAAATGAATGAATGAATGAATAGATGAAATCTTTTCCATATGAAAATAATTTAATTGGAATAGAATTTATGTTACCTCTGTGCCAGTGTATATGTATCTGGTTTTGATATGCATGTAATTGGAATACTGAATCTACTTATGGCATCTGTACTCTACTTTTCATTTTTTTCCCTAAAATATTATGGAAAAACTCAGAAGTTCAAAGAAGAGTTAAAGATGTTATTCAAAAACTGAAATACACATTTCATAGCAGTCTTCCAAAGGTGTTTGTTTGTAGTATTCCTTTCACTTTTGTCATTTATATTGATGGCAATATGTATTTGCACATTTCCAATAATTTTTTTTCCTTCCACATGAATTCCTGCATCCCACTTATGTCTTTTGTTATGGAGACTTGCATGGACCTCATTCTATTTAACTTATCAAGGAAAGAATAAGAGCAATGCAGTCATAATCTGTAGGTACTTACCTAAGAAAATAAATCTGATTAATGAAGCATTCTTCAATCTAAGGAAGAAGAAGCAATGGGTGGACACTCAAGCTACATGAATTCAGACCAGAAATAGATAATAATTTAATCAATGCTCAATATTTAATCAATGTTCAACATTTTTATATCCCTGAAACGTGTAGAAGTACAATTACATCTATCAGGTATTAAGTAGCTATTAATATTGGCAGGTCTTGTGTTCAGGATATCACAGATCAGGTATGGTAGTCACAGTGACTATTCCTGCTGTGAAATATATGAAAATATACATACAGATTAGTTTCTGTCGAAGTGACAAAAATACATATTGGTGTTGTCTATTTTAAAAACAGTTGCTGCGTATACACATATTAAGTGAAGTTCCTCTGATTTCTTGCTATTTTTTTGTTTGCTGGCCATAGATTGAGGTATTTTTCAGTAATACTATAGTTTTAGATGTTAACCCAACAGCAGTACATTTAAAAAACCCTCAAACCCCACAGAATTCTAAATTTCTTCCCTAAGATGAGTTAGTACTTTTCAGCCTGAAGTCAGTGAAGAACACGTGTAATGAAAGGGGAATGACTTACATTTTTTAGTCTCATGGGAGTGTGGTCATACTCTGATGATGTCATAAACACAAACTTAACTATTTTTTCAATTAAAAAATCTGTTTTAAAAACAAACAGTTTAAATATAGTCATAGTTGGATTATGGTGTTGTACTGGAGAGCTGTCTCAATCCACTTTTGCAGAAGGGATGGTACTTTTATGGTTCACCTGAGTGAAACCAGAAAATATCCAAATAAATGGTTTAGGGGAAACACTATAATTTTATTTTGCTTACATGATCAGGAGGAAAAATTAGAAATACAGAAAAGGAGTAAGAAAAAGCAAAGTGTAGCAAAAACAATGACAGTTACCACTGTGGATCCAGGTGATGTTTTGCTGATCCTGAAGGTCTTGCTCGAACATGAATTCCCTTTGGTAAAACCATCTTGAGTGCTCCGAATGACCCCGCCTTGTCCTTGATATGCCACATCCAGTTGGAACTTCCTTTGTGATTGTTCAAGGAGTTTTCCTCCTCATCCCCTTAAAGACAGAGACACTCCTAATTTTTCTGTTGTCTCTTTTAGTTCCTTTGACTCAGCCTGAAAAGAAATTGTTTGGGAACTTATTCCCCATTCCTACATTGCTGCATTTGCCTCCTCAAAACACCCATCACTTTCTCCAAAAGTTTCTCATTAAGGGCGTTTTCAATAGATTAGCCTGAAGCATCTTTTCTTCTAATTGTGACTGTAGTCTTCACTATAACCTGTAGTGACTCAGTAATTTGGTCCTTTCATTTATTTACTCTCCCTATTTGTGGTAACACATTTCTGGTTGTGATGTTCATTTGCTGCCACAAGGGCAGCCCCCAAGACAGCGCGTAAGACCAATTTGCTTTTTCCTTTACCAGCTTTGGTTTTACCTGTAAAGGAGTTATTTAGTCCACTATTTCTTGGGGGTTGTGGTAGGTTCTTTGAGCCTATTTTATTCGTGGTGGTGAGGGCTTACGACTTTGTTCTTCAAGACACTTAAAGGATGTTAGGGGTTGGAAGAGACCTCCTTAGATCATCAAATGATCAAAATATTCTGCTTCATTCAGTTTCCATAATAACCTTTGCTGAAGGAGGTACTCCACTATAGAATATTTACCAAATAGCTCACTCTTTTCTCCCTCAAGAGCTGCCCAGCATAAGTGAAACTTAGTAATTATGATTAGTGTTCCTCTTATTATTAGCACAGTTACTGTCTTCCTGACCAAATCATTCCAGGATCAGGAGTTACCCAGGTTATTAGTATTATAGTCACAGTCTTCCCTATCAAACTCACAGTCACTGTTGTCCCAATCAAAGTCATACCAGAATAGTAATTCCCCAGCCACTCTCCAGGGTCAGGAGCTACTCAGCTTATTGGTTTCACAGTCACTGTTGTCCTGATCAAATCCTGGAGCAGGAACTCCTCAGCTACTGTCCTCTGACCAACCTCACAGTCACCATCATCGTGATCAAACGAATCCTGGACTGAAAAATCCTCAGTTACTGTGAGGTTCTCAAATCGATACTAAATTTCAGGGGATCTTGCATGACTATGCCAATAAAAATGTCTAAACACATTTTTGCATAAGAGATGGTTCTTTTATGGATCCCTCTAGTGGAACCAAAAAGGAAAAAAAAAGTAGTTGGTTTGGAAAAAACACTGTAATTTTATTTTGCTTACATGTGCAGGAGGAAAAGTTAGAAATACAGAAACGGAGGAAGAAAAGACAAAGGATAGCAAAAGCAAAGATAGTTATCACAGTGGGTCCAGGTAATGTTTCGCTGATCCTGAAGGTCTTGATCAATAGAGAAGCTTCAGACTTGTTCTGTTATCTCTGGGGTTTTGTACCTTTTCAATCCTTTACGTAGTCACAATTTCCCATTCAGTTGCCATGGTTGTAGCACATTTGACTGGTGTCAGCACTGGTCCCACAGATAGTTATGTGTGTCACTCCTGGTCTGATGGTTACCCTCTTGAGAGTGGAACTTAGGACCTTGCCTGTTTATCAACTGCTATTGTCACAGAGTTTTTAGTCTTACAGATAAGTAGGATCTTCCTGGGATAGTGATGTAAAAATACCTTGGGCAACATGAGGAGGTGCTGTTTTGATGCCAAACTGTTGTGTCACTCATCTTTTAAGTCATATCCATCCATAAACCCACGAAAACCTGTCACAATGAGCCCCAGCATTCACTAGTTATTAGCATAGAGTCAGTGGTCTTGTAGATAAGTAGGGACAACTGTGCGAAAACAGATCAGGAAGGCAAACAATGCTGAGGCAATTAGTAAAAGACACAACAGGCGTTCAGCAGAAAAGTATTTGTGAGATGGACAATAGTTGGTTTGAATATGCAATATGACAAAGAAGGCAAATAAAATCCTAGCTTATATTTGAAATAGTGTGGTGTGGTGGGTTAGGAACTTTCCCCACCCACTATTGAAATTTACCAGACTAGCTCAGATGGCTTGGAAGTTATATTTACAGCAAAGCAAAATGTACATATATATATATATATATATACAATATATTTGCAATTATATACAAATTAGCAATAATACAGAAATCCAAACTCCTGCCCAGACAAAAGAAACTGCCCAGAAGGGCTCAAAGCTACCCTCTCTTTCTCCCTCTGCTTTCCCAGACAAACAAAACAACCAGCAAAGCTTACTTTGTTATGTGTAGATAACAAGATTAGAAGAGAAATATTAGAGTAGAATAAGGATGAAGTGAATAGATCCAGTAACACAGACCAGAGAGGGAGAAATTGTTGACGTTTTGTCTTTTTTATCCATCTCAGCAAATCAGCGAATGATATTGACCTCACCATTATTTTCTTTTCACAACCAACAATCTAATTTCTCTCACTAAAATATTCCAGTTAGCCTCAAACCAGCACATGTGGTCAGCAGGACTAGGGATATGATTGTTATCCTGTATGTGGCAGTGGTGAGGCTGCACCTTAAATACTGTGTTCAGTTTTGGATCCCTTATTACAAGAAAAACACGGAGGTGCTTGATTGTGTCAAAAGAAGGGCAACAAAGCTGGTGAAGATTCTGGAGCTCAGGTCTTATGAAGAGTGACTGAGGGAACCAGGGCTGTTTAATGTGGAGAAAAAGAAACTGAGGAGAGCCCTTACTACTCTCTACAACCTGAAGTTTAAATTAGCTGTTAGGAAAAAATTCTTCACTAAAAGAGTTATCAAGCCACTGGAGTAGACTGCCCAGGGAAGTGATTGAGTCACCATCCCTGGAAAGATGTGTCACTTCAGGATATTGTTTAATGCTGGACTTGATATTTTTAATTTAATGTCTGAAGTTGATCTTAGACAAATTTTATAACAGAATTAGTTTTGTTTCTTTAATGGAGTAAGCTGAATTTGTCTGCTTTAATTGCTGAGGAACAGTTAATTCAAAACCAGCCTCTGCCATCATTGTGTATTTTTTAGTATTTATATATTATTCATTCACTGCATGTAACTAAATAGCCCTCTCCTGTCCAACTAAACTGCTTGTGTTATTTCTGTAAGGCAGAATGTTCATATTAGTCAGGTGAGATTTGCAAGTATGGAAATATTACTTTACCTACTGTGTAGTTACTCTTCAATAAAGCAATCAAAAGTTTAAAAATCAAGAAGTAGTCTCCCAATCTGTACTACGGGCTTTAGCCCACTAAAGAAGTGAGAAATTAGTTCTGTTGTTATTTGGCCAGCATCAACACTACAATCCAGACTTGCTACCATTCTGTAATTAAGCAAATCTAAATGTTATCTTTATTGCAATTTGTCTACTATTGCCAATTAACTTTGAATATGTTAAATAAAATTGTTAATGTGACCTATAATTAATTAATCAATTCCAAAAGAAAGCATTATACACTTGGGCATTGTGATTTTAGGCCTGGCCACAGCTAAACCAAATGTGTCAGCTCACACAACTGCCCTTCTTACCCTCTTCTCATGTTAGGATTAGAGTTTAACCCCATGACCAGTGCAATAATAACATCATAAGTCAGCAATATTGAATGCAGGTATGTGACAGACATCATGGATTTAGGAAGGGCAGATCCTGCCTCTCCAACCTGATCTCCTTCTATGATCAGGTGACCTGTCTGGTGGATGTGGGGAGGCCTGTGGATGTGGTCTACCTGGACTTCAGCAGGGCCTTTGACACTGTTCCCCACAGCAAACTGGTGACTAAGCTGTCAGCTCATGGCTTAGGTGCCAATACTCTGTGCTGGGTTAGGAAGTGTCTGGAG
>VWZE01005421.1:23892-41449 GCA_013396675.1 Eubucco bourcierii | reverse complement strand
GATGATCCTTGAGGTCCCTTCCAACCTTATCATTCTATGATTCTATGAAACAACAAAAAACGCAACCCATGACTGAGTTATGTTGCTGTCCCCTAAAAGATCAATAAAATTTACTTCTGAAGTCTGGATTCAAGAAGATTTAGGCTTTGACCTCTCACTAAGTTCAGTAGAGAGGCAGGAAAACTTAGACATAACATAGAAGCCTAAAACTTTCCAAATCTCAAAGAATCACAGAATGTTAGAGGTTGCAGGTGACCTCCAAAGATCACCGAGTCCAACTCTCTTGCCAAAAGTAGTCCAAACAGGAATGCATCCAGGTAGGTTTTGAAAGCCTCCAGAAAAGAAGACTCTACAATGAGGGTGATAGAGCACTGAAACAGGCTGCCCAAGGGGGGATTGTAAGGAAGTTTTTCCTCATGTTGAAGTGAAACTGTCTATGTTCAAGTTTGTACCTGTTGTTCCTAGTCTTATTATTGCACACCACTGAAAAGAAATTTGCCCCATCCACTTGACACCCACTCCTCAGGTATTTATAGACACTGATCAGATCCCCTCAGTCTTCTCTTCTGAAGACTAAATCTCATCTGTTTACATCTACTGTCTCTGACAACAACAACAAAAAGTATTGATATTAAATGGTGAGATTAATTCTTATTTCTGATTATTGGCTGCAAAAGCCTGAATGATATATAACCTCTGTCAGCAAGAGTAGCTTAGACTGGGACATCAGAAGCAGCAACTTTGATTCTGGTTCTACCACCGACACTCTCGAGCTTCCCTCCTAGTGCTCACAGCTGTACTCAGTATTGGAAGATAGTTGAAAAACTAAGTAATTTTCAGTTTTAAAATATTGTTCATGTGAAAACACAGGGATAAAGTCTCTTTTACTCACAAGGGTATTGGGCTAAACTAATATTTGTAATTAGTTGCAGAGTTCCATTGAGAAATACTATGTATAGAAATACTGTAAAGACTATGAAATTACTAAAAATTTACAGCAGCAACAAAGTACAGCAGTCTAATCCACAATCTGTGTTGTGATTGTCCTATTTGGATCATTAATTCCTGGTTTTGCCTTAATACCTGTGTACAGGCATCTCTTCAGATGGCATGGTTTCCTTGGCAGTTTTAATACACCTACACACAGAACTTCTTCAAACAGTCATACTCCAAAATAAGTTTTTCAAACTAGAGACCTTTGCTCTTAGCAGCAGTAATAGATGGCATTGCATTTTTGTTACATGGAATAGCCCTACAGCAGTTCAGCTAATCCTCCAGCTGCAGACATATTCTTGTGGCCTTTTAGAATTCTAGAAATAGCTTCTTTCAAAAGCTAGGCTACAAACTATAGGATGATAATCCAAGAAAGCATTGCAGCTGTGAAACAGCATAAACCAGAACTGAAAACAGGCTCAGAACAAAACTGCCATGACAGGGAACAGAACGAACACAAAGGGCAAGCTGGTTTTAACTAAAATGTTTGTTTAAAAAAACTCTCCAGCTGAATTTCATAGAATGGACACAGCTCAGATAAACAGAAAGACTGAAGCTTGTTGAACATGAGTTTCACATGCAAATGCTAAAAAGGACTCAAAGGTGAGCAAGGTAGTGCATTCCTTAGATTTTTTTTTAAAATTTGTACATTAATGTTACATTTACACAAGTAGAAAAGCAGGTTCAACACAAAGAGGGGTAACAGATTTTCAACAAGTGACATTACAAACTAAACCTGGTAATGAATGTTATATATTGAATTATTGATAAGGCATCCATTGAGTTTAATTAAGGTGTTTTAATTTACTATAATGGTTTTTAGTTTGCTCACTCCTGAACAGTTAGAATTGTATTGTCTCCTTATTAGTAATAGGATTGTTGGAAGACACTGCCAGATTCTAAATTAATGGAGTTTTTAACTACTTTTGCTTTTCATCACAGCTCAGGAAACCAGGTAACAAAATGGCAATGCTACTTCCATGTAGAGATATTACAGAAATAAATTTCTGTACCAAGTTTAACAGAACTGATATCCACATGCAAATAGTAAATCTTGGATTAGCATCAAAGACCATTCCTCAGAACATACTAGTTTAATTTGAATCTGACAATAACTTCAAGGGTATTGAATGCAAATGGAAAATGCTGTGTAATGTTTTTGGGATAGATGAAAAATGGAAAACTAACATATCATTCAGAAACTTGTATCTCCTTGTGCCATTGTTAAGACCTCTTCAAGTCCTCTTATTTTTTTTAATTTCCCTTTCCTTGTATAATTTAGCATAATCACTAGTTCTGCAGCAACAGAACCTTTCACAAAAATGATCTAAGTGTGTTGTAAAGGTGTTGCACTGAAGGCATCAGTCAATAAAAGTAAGCATGCAAACTGGGAAAAAAAACCAACCCACCCAAAAAGAGAACCAGCTTTATTCAATCACACTCAGAGACAAGTGATAAAGTCAATGCAATGCTGCTTGAATTATTTACTTCACTGCAAAACCAAATAGGCCACAGTTTTGGAACTGCTGCTTTTAAACATACCATGCAACTTGGTAATGGCACGTTACACATCACAGTTCTCTGCTGTTTTGTGAAGTCTGCTTAGAATCAGATAAAAGTTTTCTCCTAAGTTTATAGTGGTGGCAAAATAGTAAGCACAGTGATTTGCAGATTTATATTCTATATATATAACCACAGTGCTGGTGCTGAGAATACTAAACCTAAGCCAAACAACAGAGACAGGTTCCGAGACATTCAAAACTACCGTTTCCCCAGCTGAGACCCAAAAACTACTTTCCTACTGAAACATTTTCAAACATAGTTTAAAAAAGGGGAAGTATATGAATATTTAAATAATATTTCTTAGTGGTCCCGATGTGCCCTGGATTAGTGTATGAAAATCTGTAAAGTGACTATGTCAGACAACTTGCTACAAAGAAGAGTAGTCAAAAATAGATTTCAATTTTCAAGGGTTATTTTTAATACATTCTCTTTAATTCCTTGATAGGCTGATGTTGTATTGCTTTAGTGAATCAACAGCACTACATAAATATGCTGTAAAGGTAATTTTATGAAAAAAATAGGTAAATCAGTAAGAATATTTCCAGTTAGAATTTCAGACCTCGAGTACCAAGGTAATACACATCAGGGAAAGTCTTCAAATTCAATCCCTGGGGACTTCTCCTTGAGATTGTTTTGGTTTGTTTTTTAACTACATGCAAGTGTATAGGACAATATTTCTGCAATGTTTCTACTTGGTAATCACTAAGTGTTCCTCCAGGGATTTAGAGGAAAAAAACCAAAACATTATTTTACCTGTCACACCAGTAGACAATGTAGACAAGCAAAGAATGCAAAAACACTGCTTTTAATCATCATTGCTATTATGCTATGTCATTGCTAATAGTTACTGCTATTATTATATGTAGAGGGCTTACACCTACTATGAGGCAATGGAAACATTTCAGTTACCTTGAGTGCTAAAAGGCTCTTGTTAATTTCTGCGCCTTCCAGTCGAGTCTGCCTATCAGCACTGGAAGTATCTGCTCCTCTTTCATTGCCAGCCAAATCAATCAGAGAAAATTTACCATGCAATTTCCCTTTCCTTCTTAGAATAATCTGAAATACTGCATGGCTTCGAGATGAGTGGGCATTTGCAGAAGTCTGGCCAGATGTCCTTTAAAACAACAAAAAGGAGAGAACGGAAGGACATGAACAGGTGAAGGACCACACATGTTAAACACAGTAACCCCAGAACGTCTTATTTTCCAGGGCAGAGTTCTGGGGTTTTTTTAATGTTTACTGCCAGCATGTCCAGTATTCTGGTGGACATTTAGATATACATAGTACAATTACAATTCTTTCCTCCAACTCTTCAAACTTGCTTTTAAAATCAAGAGTAACTGGGTATTTAAAGGCTTCAGAATATTAGAGAGATTAAATGTAAAATGCTGATGGCAGCTTTATTTGATCAGGCAGCACTCTGTGTACAAGGGTAATTTCAGAAACAATGGACTCCTTAAAAAAAGATAAAAATTTGATGCTTAGCCAGATGCATAGTCAGTATGCATCAAGGTCTTTTCCAGCTGAAGAACCTGGCAGTATTCCAGATTATAAATTACATGAATGTAAGTCAGTAAGATGCTTACATAACACATGCAGCTCGTGTCCTGCAGAAAAAACAAACTAACAAACTCTAAATATCTTTACTTAAAAGGTAAGCAGGCTTCTTACCTACACCCAACTTCAAAAAAATTCACTACATAGGAAAAATCCGTCACTATGAATAATTCCTTCTGAAAATCTTGTTCTGATTCTTCAAATGTACAACGAAGAAGTGGTTTAAGCTATGGCAAATACCTGCAGCTGTTGCCTATTTCAATAAGCTTAAGAACATCTTCAACACACTTGACTTCCCGTTCCTGTAATCCGACCACCTGGACTTGCTGTTTACCATCTTCTAACACTCTTAATTTTGTCTTCCTATTCAACAAGTCAAAAACCTTAGTGGGGGGGAAACAGAACAGTTAAAGGGCAGCTTTAAAAGACACTTTTGCTTCAAACCCTGTGTCAAAATATACAAAACATTACACACAAAAAAAATATGATTGGAAGAAGAGTGTAAAAAATTACTTGAAATAAAGCTTTTAGTACAAAGAGGAAGAGAATTTTGTATGTGACAAGCTCAAAATCTTGTTTGTGAAAAAGATATAGCCCCTTCCTCAAAGATAGATGAAGTACTTACCTTACCACTATAGATCTCAAAAAATGTTGCATACACTTGAAGTTCTAGTTTCTTGTAGTTTGGTTTCTTCAGCATTAAAAAGACATCTCGAGCTGTGAATGTATTCCCAGAACAATAATAAATCTTGTTATGCATTTTTATTTACTGAAAACTCATTAATGAACAACAGCCTATTCTACAGCACCCCTCATATTTTGCAGTTACAACAGACAAGGTCAGTCGATTAAGTCTAAATTGCAGTTTAAATTGGCATGTAAAATGGGAAGATACAAAGACCCCAAAATTACAAAGTTAACCAACCACACGTTACATCTGTAACATTTTTTAAAGTAGTCAAGATATACATTTACTTCATTGTATAAAGACTACGCATCTAGCTACTACTTTCAATATCACCAAAGCACCCCCATAATAGCCTTATGTTTGTATGACAGGGAGCAGAAATTTTTTTTCCTCATTAATCTTCAATAAACCAATAGACTAATGAAGTCTCACCTGCAAGTGCATATATTCCTTTAGAACAATCTTGGTTCTTTCCTGAAAAGTCACCACCCATTGTCTAAAGCAAATAAATAAATATATTAATAATCTATAAAAAACACAGAACTGTAACATAACATTTTCTACTATAAGAAGTTTATTGCTGACACTTAGAAGAAATACTTACATGGGTTTTTCCACTACCAGTCTGACCATATGCAAAACAAGTGGCCATTCCTCTTTCAAATATGGTCTCCACTAACGGTCGAGCTGTAAACCTTAAATGCAAAGAAACAGCAGTATTTAAGGAATTAAATTACTTCAACATTCTACTCCACAAGGACACTATAAATTTAAAGGACAGAGGTGAGAAAACCAGTCTGGGTCTTTGAGAGGTCAAAGGACATTTCAGTATTTATTGCTGAACTAAATAGAATACCAGCTCTGGTGCAATAAAATATCCCAAACAAACCAATAGAAGTTACAAGGTCTATCATATTTATCTTACAACAAAATTAATTCTCCTTTAACAACAACTAATTAGCTTCTAAACCCTAAGGAAAAAAAAATCCATTTTAATGATGCAACACAGCACAACTTACTATATGAGAGTTGAGAGGTCCCTAAAGCAAACTGAATTAAAAGACTTGAAGCAGGGCAGTGAATCAGGTAAACACACAGGTTTTGCCAGGACTAACATTCTGATTTGGTTTGCACATCTCAATATTTTCAGAATATCTAGATGCTGAGAATAGGCTCAAGAAAAAAGAAAAGGCATACTTAAGTTCTTCAGAATGGAAAAACAGTTCTCTCTGAAGTATTATTTGATCTGTTAAAAGACATAATCCAAAGCAGCATTTTTCTATTTTAGAGAATTATCTTTTACTTCAAAAAATATAGTTATAGCTCTGACTGCAGCCGCTGATCACCTTTATTTCATTAAAAATTCCAAGAGAAAAGAGTACACCAATGAAAGGAAGAATATTGAAAAGTCTCTCTTTTCTCAGGTATTTACATATGAAGTATCTCTCAGCGAGGGATCAGGAACAAATGTTTACAGAACCATGGAAACATTACGTTTTCATACCACTTTTGAACAAACACAACTTCACATACAAAAATATTATGTGCAAGACCAAGCCATCCAGCAAGCGACGGTTATCCAAAAGGCTGAGTTAAAAATGAATCACGAACTTTCATCACAAATACATGCTACAGTTTAAGCCTCTAGGGGGTTGGAAAGTGGTCTGGAAACCTGACCCCAGGTGCCCCTAGCCCCTCATGGTACGTGTGTTCTGGAACATGATCTCCCAGGTGTCCCTGAGCCCTCCTAGTGGGAGGTCCCTCCAGGTAAACCGTTAGCCCACTCTCACTTCCTGTCTGCAATCTTGTAAAAGGCAGATGAACTTCCTGTCTGTCTGTGCCTCCTGCTTAGCCTGACCAACACCTCCCTTGCTGCAGCTGCTCCAACTTAGTCGCGTGGCCAGCTACCAATGTGGACAGCCAGCTACCTCCTGCAATCCACCTCCACCCAGGCAATCCATTGCCATAAATCTGTTTTTGTATATATTTTTGTATCTGTTTTCCTTCCCTTATACCTTTGAAACTCCCCTTTACCTTTTATTGTTACAGTTTTCTTCTAACTTCCAAATTGGAGCAAGACTATTCTTTGTTTTCTAGCCCTTTTACCCTTCTGCCTAAAATCTTTCTTAACTGGGAGAAGAGACAGGTGGAGGCATCCAGAAATACTTGTTCCATTGGGCTTTGTGACTCTGGGAAGCTAAATTAGAACAATACACCAGACTACTCCTGATCAGCCTTAGACTTTTTATACTTCTTCTAAACATGTACTTCTTTTGTGCTCAAGAGGACATTTCCACATTTTCATGTTCTTTTTATGTATCAAGTAGACAAGTTCACGAAGCCTGTCTACCTAAAAAAAACATATTCCATTATCTCTGTTTAAATGAGTTTGAAATTACTTATTTTCCTGGCTTATAAAAGAGAGAATGAATTATATTTTGAAGGCATTACACATTTCCGAATGGTACTATTACTAAAACCTTTATTTGCCATCTTCCTCTTTCAGAAACATAAACTTTGGTTCTCCTTTAAGAACTCAAAAGGCATACCAATTCAAAGCAGAATATGTTTGTTAACATTAATGAAAGCTTGCAACTCAAGTGTTGCAACTCACAGATTTAAAAAATACTTAAAATACAGTTTAAGCAAAATAGTAGTAATTATAATCAGTATAATTTTAAAAGTATCTAATACTCTTCTCTCAAATGGAAGAACATTTTTTCAGTACAGAAAAGAGTAGTTCTAGCATATAGAGAGAAATGGAGTACCTTGCCAGAGTTGTTATTTTTTTCCCCCACTAAGATCCTCAAGTAACAGCCACTCACCACGAGCAGCTACTTCGGAACCATATGGGTCAGGAGCACAGAGAGATCTCTGCATGCAGCAGGTTTCCTGTGGTTTTCCCTTCACAGAGATCCATTAGGAGCCAGAAGCTCTGTCAGGGTAGGTGTGTGTGATCCCAATGCAAAGGCATCCACATTCACAGCAGTATAAAAGGCGCTGAAAGATCACAGGGAACAAGGCCCTGTCTCTACACACCAAGCGAGTCTGCAGAACATGTGATGTCATCCGAGGCATGGCTGGGTGTGGCACAGCACTCCACACAGAGGGACACACAAGGAAGGTGCTAAAGCCAGCTTGACCCAGCAGTGATAGTGTCCACCTAGAAGCAGCCATGGTATTCGTGAGCAGTACACCCACAGGGTCTGACGCACCCTCACAGATGGAGCTCCAGTGGGAACACGCTGCCACCCAGGTACTAGGCTGCAGAGTGTGTCCCACTGTCAGATGGCAGTAGCAAGTACACATCAGAGGTGTGCTTAACTACAGAACCTCCTTCACACAGTGATGGAGATCCAAGAAGAGGTAAGCAGGTTAAAGATCATCAGGAAAATGAGAGGAAGAGACAGTCTAGGAGTCACACCCTCCTCCCTCTGACAGAACCCGAAGCTCTCCGTTTCTCATCTCCTGACTAAATGCAGTGACTTGGGTGATAGTGGGCAATGGCAGAAAGCTCTTGCCTGGCACAACAAGCACAGACCACCAATAACTACCCCACCTTCCCAGCCACCTCTGCAAAAGTGGTACACTGGAAAGGGAAGCAAAGATGACAGACCACCCAGAGTGGAGGAGCTGCTAAGGTTTAGTTGGTCTAGATCCCACATCAAAACCTCTTCAGCTAATAAAAGGGTCAGTGTCACAAAGAGTGGAAAGCCCAATATGCAAGCCAAATCCAAATCTCTAGAATTCTGCTCCTCTCAGAAACTCAGGTTAGTGATGTGAGGAGAAAGCTTTCTTCTCCAGTGCAGCTCTCAGACTACTAGCCACTGCTGATCTTTCAGGTAGGCAGTGATGAAGTTAGAAATCCAAAGGCAATGCAGAGGCACTTCAGCACGTTGGGACAAATAGTTAAAAGATCAGGAGCACAAGCAGTGTTCTCCTCTATACCTCCAGTTGAGGGGTGTGATGAGGGAATCAACAGGAAAAGTCAACAGATCAATGGCTGGCTCCAAGCTTGGTGTCTCCAGAAGGCCTTTGGGTTCTTTAATCATAGATTAATTTACAGAACACCAGGCCTGCTGGCAACAGATGGTATACACCTGTTGCAAAGTGGGAAAAAGATCAGGATCCCAGCCCAGGAGCTAGCAGGGCTCTCTGAAAAAGCATGAAACTAGGTTGGGATTGCAAGGGGGAAAGGCACAAAAATCAGGCTGGCTAGAAATAAGCCCCAGAACAGCCAGGCAGAAATTGGGACTTCTCACAGAAACAAGTGGCAAGACATTTAGATCAACTGAATGCACTAATGCACACAGGGAAACAAACAAGAGGAACTGGAAGACATTGTCTATCAGAGAAATGATGACATAGTAGCCATCACAGAAATGTGGTAGGATGTCTCAAAGAAGTAGAGTGCTACAATGGATGGCTACAAACTCTTTTCAAAAGGGACAGGTAAGGAAGGGGAGGTGGTCGGGCGGCCCTGTATGTCAAGGTGTGTTTTGATTGTATCGAGGTTAATGATGGTGATGGCAGAGTTGAGTGTTTATGGGGAAGAATCAGGAGGAGGCCAAAGCTGATATCGTGGTGGGAGTCTGTTATAGACCATCCAATGAGGATGAAGAGTCAGAAATACAACACTGCAGAAAGTGAACAGTCCCAGGGGTTCCTAGAGCACATGGAGGAGAACTTCTGATACACTTGAACACAGAGCCAACTAGGGAAGGTGTTTTGCTGAACCTGCTGTTCGTGAACAGAGAAGGACTTGTGGGTGATGCAATGACTGGAGGCCATCACGAAATGAAGTTCACAGTTGTTGATGTAAAGACAGGGTCAGCAGAACCACCACTTGAGACTTTGGGCAGGCAGACTTTGGCCTTTTTTGGAGACTGGTGAACAGAGTCCTTTCAAAGGCAGTCCTGAGGGGCCAAGGAGTCCATGAAAGCTGGACACTGATCAAGAGGGAAGTCTTACAGGCACAGGAACAGGCTATCTTCTTGTGTCAAAAGATGAGTCAGCAGGGAAGGCCAGCGTGGCCGCATATAGAGGTTTGGTTTCAGCTTGGGGAGAAAAGGACAGCTTACGTTTGTTGGAAGGAGGGGCAGGAAACTCTGGAGGACTACAAGATTGTCCTGAGACTATGTAAAGACAAAATCAGAAGAACCAAAGCCCAGCTGGAAACTCATTTGTCTTCATCTGTTAAAGAGAACAGGAAATGTTTCTACAAATGTAATAGGAACAAAAGGAGGACTGAAAAGAAACTCTATTTTTTGTTGGATGCATAGGGGAACATAGTGGTCAAGAATGAGGAAAAGGCTGAGGTACTCAATACCTGCTTTGCCTCAGATCTTTAGTAATAAGACCAGCTATTTGCTGGATACCCAGGCCCCTTAACTGGAAGGCAGAGATAGGGAACAAAATGAATGCCCCACAGTCCAAAGGGAGATAGTTAGTGACCTGTTGTACCACTTATATACGTAAGTCTATGGGGCCAGAAGGCATACATCCAAGAGTACTGTGGGGAGCTGGCAGAATCACTCGCCAAGCCACTTTCCATAATTTACCATCAGTCCTGGTTAAGTGGGGAGGTCCCAGTTCACTGGAGATTGGCAAATACGACTCCCATCTACAAGAAGGGCTGGAAAGAGGACATGGAGAAGTACAGACCTGTTAGTCTGACCTCAGTGTCAATGGAGCAGATCATCCCGAGTGCCATTATGCAGCATGTGCAGGGCAACCAGATGATCAGGCCCAGTCAGCATGGGCTCATAAGTCCTACTTAACGAACCTCATCTCTTATGACAAGATGACATGCTTAGTGGAGGAAGGAATGGCTGTGGATGTTGTTTATCTGGACTTTACTAAGCCTTTGACACCATTTCCCAGAGCATCTTCCTGGAGAAACTCACTGTTTATGGTTTGGATCAGCAGACAATTTGCTGGGTTAAGAACTGACTGGATGGCCAGGCTCAAAGAGTAGTGGTGAATGGTGTTACATCCAGTTGGCCACCACTCACAAGCTGTGTTCCCCTGGGCTCAGTATTGGGGCCGGTCCTCTTTAACATCTTTACCCATGATCTGGACAAGGGGATTGAGCACAGCCTCAGGATTCTGCAAATGACATTAAGTTGGATAGGAGTGTTGATCCACTTGAGAGTAGGAAGGTTCTGCAAAGAGATCTGTACAGACTGGGTCCATGTATCAAGGTCAATAATATTAGATTTAACAAAGCCAAGTGTTGGGTCCTGTAGTTGGTTCACAACAACTTCATGCAATGGTACAGGCTTGGGGCAGAGTGGCTACAAAGTGGTGGAAAAAGACCCAGGGATGGTGGTTGGCAACCATCGGGACATAAGCCAACAATGTGCTCAGGTGGCCATTACAGCCTGTATTACCATTAATGTATTACATAAACAGTGAAAATTGTCTGGAGAAAACTCCATACAAATTTAAAACATTATGTTCACAAAGATAAAAAACAGAAGGAGGGAGATTATAAGAAATAATTGTTAATGAAGAGGCATGCATCACAAACTACAACATTCTTTCACAGGTTTTCGGTATTAAGAAAGGAAAGGCGCTACCAGCAGACAGCCATTAGAGGAAGAAATCTCAAGGGCACAGTTTTGCTGCTCAGACATCTTTTGTTAGTGTAAACTGACAGACTGTGTAAATTTTCTTTCCATCACCTAAAAGTACAATACAGAAGTTTTAATTCTCAAGGCCTTTTAATAGCTTTTGTAGTATAATTTTTTTGGTATCCACCATCAGGATGCTAGTGGGCAACATTAACCAGGACACAATGCTAACTTTTGCTTCCTAGTCATTGGATTAAAACCAAGAATTAAGGTATTTCTCTGTCAGTATTCCTTAAGGTTATGGGAAGCACTTCCCAAGAATAAGGAAAATTATCAACAGATTCCTTTTTAGCATCAATATACCCTATATATAAATCCTCACAGTATTACATTGTGTACCAAGATTGACCTAACGTAGTGTCTAACCTTGCCTCCTATTGTGTCTCTTCCATTTAGTGACTTTTACAAGACAGAGAGTTACTTCTAAACCCGTTTTTAAAAGCACTGTGTGCATTATTCTGCACCAGCTGCGGAATAAAAGACGACAGAAGAATAAGGGAGAAAATGGAGATCAAATACCTTGGGGCTGAAAGTAAATGTGTCTTTGTTGCTGTTGTTTTTCTAAACCAGAAAGATTCGGCATTTTGAGCAAAATAACTTAGCTCCATGCACCTCCATGTTAAACCAGCCAGACTGCTTCCAGCAGCCATGCTGTCTCACCAACACAGCAATGTAACTGTTTTCATTTTCTTTGTAGTTTCCCTAACCTCTACTGATTTGATTCCATCCCTATTACCTTACACCAAAACTGCAAGCTCTTTGGGGCTGGTACTCTCTTTTTCTTCAGTGTTTCCTGAAGACTAGAAGCCATGACTAGAAGCAATTCCTCAGGTGCTGCTGGCACACATAAATAAGACAAAAAACACAGCGGCAAATGGAGAGCTCATGAAGTTGCTCAAATACAAACTAACTGTGGAGGCAGGAAACACACCAGAGTCGGGAAATCAACAGGGTTTGGAGGAGGACTGAGAGCAGAATAGAGGTTAACAGCAGTGGAGATGACATTGTAGGTGAGAATTCAGGATGAAATGTAAACAATCAAAAGAATGGTGGTAGAAATACACATGTGGTAAACAGAATAGGAGTAAAGTCCATCAGTGAGGCAACACCACAGTTACTGACATAGGACATATGAGAAAAAAGATTCCCAACAGAAAAAAAAAGCAGATGCACATACCTGTAAATCATTTCATTAGGAGCTGAATCATCGAAGGCATAATCAAAGCGAAAAGTTTGGTTTTCTAGGTACCTTGTTAAATCCACCTTTTGTTTTGGTTCATGTACCATCACAACATCTTTACTGGGAATTGTTATTACATCAAGGTCTTTCATTAAAGTTTCTATAAAATAAGTGAAATAAATAATTAATTAGCAATACACAATTATATTTTACATTTATTTCATTGCTTACATTCTTCTAACATCCCAGACAACACACTCCTCCAAATAACAATATTGCAATGGATTTGGGCTTCCACTGTCTGGACAGTAATTTACTAAGTAAGAGATTTAATTCTAGGAGTCTGGTCATTCTATTCTACAAATCACTAAAGAGAGGTTGTACAAGGATGATTAGAAAAGCTGAGATCACTAATCCTAGCATTATCATTGTAGCTTGTTAGGTATTCTCTTAAAAACCAATTTTCAATGGATACAAGTTCTTTTTCATCTGGGCTGCTATAGTTTTACAAGTTACTGCTATAATCTTTTGAGTTATTTATAAAAATTAGATGAAGTCCACTGCTTGGACTGCAAAATTTGAAAACACAAAACGACTAATGCCCTCACAGTAATCTTATTTCAAAATTTTATTTTATTTTCCCTAAATCCTTAACGTTACAGCCGTATGTTCACATTTTGCTTTCATTCTACACAGACGTTTTCATTTGTGTATCCTTCCTAGGATCTAATGTATATATCTTTAACACAGAATTTCTCCAAAGTAAAACACACACAGTTCAAGAATTTGATGTGGCGTTATACAATTAGATAGAAAAGTTTTCATCAGCAAACACATTGTTCAAATTCTACAATGGTTACAGTTGCATGACATTACACACCAACAGAAACGAGCATTCAAGTCACTATTAATTTTTTTTTCCAGCAGCACTGCAACAAAATAAACTGCAATTACTACAGTAGCCACATAGAAGAAATAGGGAACAGGGATCAAGAACTGTATCATGGGAAACTCAATGCAGCAAAACCTTTTAGTTTAAGTAGTGAAAAACTATTTTTCTTAAACAATTGTTTGGAATATTAAATTTCCCTGATACCAACTACTTGTTATGACAACCTACATTCCTTATTGATGAAACTTTGGAATAGTATCTCTGAAACTCACCATAAATTTCTTGTGTCACTGACGTAAAATCTTAAAATTACAAGAAGGTTGCAATCCAGAAGCATTGTATTCTTAACTTCCCACTGAGAGTAAAGAAATTCATGGGAAGACTGGGATTTAACTGGAGTTGAAAATCTGAATATTTAGTGTTTTTTTAGAATACGGACTCCAGTCTGATGAACAGGTATTAAAAAAAAGCTGCAATACTAATCACATAAATGAAAAGTCACTAAGGAGTCATTCACCTACATAATAGTTTTTTAGTGTTATTTTAGATGCCATAGGTATTTTGCCCAGCCCTGAGCAGCAGCTCCAGGAGATATGTCCCCAGTTTGTATATAATCCAGTAGCCCTGCAGAGATGTCTTGGATGTGTCTAGGCACTTAACACTGGTATACAATGTCAGTGTTTAGGCACATGAATTGCTTCCTTGCTCTGAGTCAAGACAACTTCAAAGCATATGTATAAAAAGTTTGTATGGAAGTTTTCTCTGCTCAGAAGAACACGTGAAAGATTGTTTGGAAGAATTATGATCTTAATGCAATACAAGAATATGGAAGAAATTACAGTAGAGCTAATTCCTGGTTCAACTAAATACATCCTAGATGATCCTGGGAAAAAATGCTGTATCTCTCCACCTCAGCTTCCAATCCGAGAAACAGCTGATGGTTAAACTATGTTTCTCCCCATGTTTATCCAGGTTATGATCAATCTATAAGTCTTTGTGGCCAATCACACATATTGTTTAGTACAAGTTTCACCTTTGCTCAGTATTTCTGGATCCCTTTAACACAAATAGTATTACCATCAGAAGCAGCTTTTCAGTGAAAAAACTTCATCAAAATCTTCAGTGCTCCTACCTTTTTTATTGAGTGGTCGTTTTCGTACACAAACACATATCCTGTGCTCATCAATCTGCAGAGGAAATGATCTTTCAGTGAACCATACCCCAGTTCTGGTTACACAGTATTTTACTTTATTTTATTTCAATTCCTGAATTAACTAATCATATAAAGAAAGAGAAATTTCCAAAACAGTGAGTCAAGTGAACACATAAAAGGCCTCTGTGTCTGTACAACAGCCAAGAACTCAAAGGGAGAATCATAATTTAACAAAATTCCCTGCTGACACTGACCTAATCCTGTGGAGTAGCAGGTACACCTTGGAATAATGCAAGTAAATTCAGCTCTAACAGGGTGGATATGCTATTGACAGAAACTGTCATGATCTCCAACTTCCACACAGATCTGATAATCTTCATCATTTAAGGATTCTGTTCCTCTAACTTCTCTTCAAATGAAAGTCCCTCACCACTTTCAAAAATCAAATATTAAGCTTTATATCTTGCACATTTTTTTCAGAGTAGCTTAATAGTTTTGTGTGCACATCCCCTAGCAGCTCAGGAACATGTACAACACAGAAGCTGACTCATTAGTATATTGATATTATTTTAAAGTAAAGAGACATTTAAGCGACATAATTTAGTACCCTAGAGCTTCCAAAACTTGACTTTATTATCAAACTACTGAAGAAGCCACTCATGTTATAATGAATACTAATATTTTTTTTTCCTGTTTACAGACAGAAGTATACATGGAAAAAAAATACATGGCAGAACCACAGAAGGGTAAAAAATTCCCATGTATCTGGAGTACTTACAGGATCTGCAGTTGTCAGTGGTCTATAATCCAGACTTCCCCTGAAATCTCTTATCATGCACATGATTTCATAATTTGGGTTTGTAGCATCAACATCCTAAGGAAGTAAGCAAGAGAATTTCTAATACATTTTTTTTTTGCTGAAATGCACTATTGTCAGTGTTTTCTGCATTAGTTTATAAGAAAAATACACGTTAACTGAAATTTCACTTTTGTCTAAAATGCCAGAAATGTCTCAAAGGGAAGTTTTATGCCTTTTTCCATACTGATGTAGTTTATTTCCTGATGATAAAGCAAAACAATTGTATACTTTCTATTCTGTGTTTGTCATGTAATAGAAAAGTCCTCACTCTAACTGAGGACTCATTAACAGCCTACTCATAAGAGAAATCACTCCCACCTTTGTCAGAATATTCACACTACAGAAACACCTCCGAACAACTACAGTCAATGCTTCTTAATCTGAAATAAGGCAATCCAACATTACAAAGGTACAACACACCACAGAAAACAGTGCAGGCAGCCCAGCTGCCTCTGTAAGCACAACTCTGCTGAATCCAGGTCAGTTAAAAAGGAGCTTGGCTCTTTTACTAGTCCTAACTCCTACAGTTGCTTGTTACACTTCTACCTCTCCTAGACTTCAAAAAAACCAGACACAACCCCAAGAATAAACCGTAAGCCACATCCAGGCTCAGAAGACTCCCCATCCCTGAACTTGAAGCCATCTGTACCAAAGCACATGGACACATAAAAGGTCCTATGTGGATCCCCTCTTAAGCCTTCCTAAGCCCCCTGTGAGCTGAGCTGGTTCTCCGCAGAATCATTCAAAGACCCTTCCTGTTACTTCTCTCCATAAATGTTCGTTTTGACACCACTGCAAGGCACACTGCTGATGCTGTACATAGACAGTCCTGGTGCCCAGACCTTAAAAAGGTTTTCTTAGCTCCCCTCAAATTGTGTTAAACTCTCTTCTAGATCACAGCTGGTTGTGGAAACAGCACAGCCACTCTCAGAAAGCTCAGTGGACCTAACAAGTTGAAAGGGTGCCAGCTCACATCTCTGCACCAGTGATACAGCTGATCCTCACCTAAGATAAAACCATGTCCTGATAATCATAAGTTCACTGTACCTTGATGTTTTCACCCTGGTTACAGTGAACGAAAAAGTGCTGAGAGTAATTCCACACAAAATTCATTCCTCCTGAAGAGTTTCCTTCTAACATTCAGAAAGGAATATTGCTTGTTATGGAAAAAGTGTTTGCCTAATATTCTTCAAACCCTGTTTAAAGGTCTTGACCACTAATAATATGCATTTCACAACAACAGAATACATAAAGCAACAGGAAGCACAGGTATATACAGATCACCAAGAAAAGAAAGCTTCCTCATACAGAAGTTTAAGACTCAGATGCAAAGGTAGCAAATAAAACCAAAAATTTAGGTGTAGTACCATTTCAAAGTACTTAGTACATAAAGCCAAAAAAAGCATTTATTACTCACACAAAGACACAGTAATGTTTTGTAATTGTGTAAATGGATGGAAATGAGAGAACATGGACTCGACATAGGTGATTTTTAGGTCAACTTAGAAATATCATTAAACCATAGAGAAAACGGACTGAATTACTCGATGGTGACACTTTAGTAGCGAAATGGTGGTTATCTCTTGGAGACTAACACATAAGCACAGGGCTGCCAACAAGCAATGTTCTTTAACATCTTCATTGACGATCTGGACGAGGGCATCGAGTCAGTCACCAGCAAATTTGCAGATGACACCAAGTTGGGAGCTGATGTTGCTGGGTTGGAGGGCAGAAGTGCTCTGCAGTGAGACCTCGACCGCCTGGACAGATGGGGAGAGTCCAACGGGATGGCATTCAACAAATTCAAGCGCCAGGTGCTGCACTTTGGCTACAACAACCCCATGCAGAGCTACAGGTTGGGGTCGGAGTGGCTGGAGAGCAGCCAAACAGAAAGGGATCTGGGGATGCTGATTGATAACCGCCTAAACATGAGTCAGCAGTGTGCCCAGGTGGCCAAGAAGGCCAATGGCATCCTGGCCTGTATCAGGAACAGTGTGGCCAGCAGGAGTAGGGAGGTCATTCGGTCATTCTCCCCCT
>VWZE01005420.1:0-14702 GCA_013396675.1 Eubucco bourcierii | reverse complement strand
TTCCCATGGCACCCTGCCAAAGAGATCCCTGAAGAGGCTGAAGTCTGCTTTTCTGAAGTCCAGAGCTGTGATCTTGCTACACACCCTCCTTGATGCCCTGAGGATCCTAAACTCTACCATTTCGTGGGCGCTGCAGCCAAGGCAACCCTTCAACTTCACTTACTCACCAGCCCTTCCTTGTTGGTGAGGACTAGGTCCAGCATAGCACCTTTTCTTGAGGGTTCCTCTACCATTTGCGGGAGGAAGTTGTCATCAAAGCATTCCAGGAACCTCTTAGATTGCTGGTGCTCTGCTGTGTTGTCCTTCCAACAGACGTCGGTATGGTACTGCATAATGTGGTACTGCAGAAAGGTAGTCTGTGCCGAAAGGCAGTTGATGTAGAAAGGTGTGGTTTCTAAATCACCCCCTATTAAATAGATCATTATGAAAATTAAACTGGACAATAGGGATTAGCATCATTGTTCTGCCCAATGAGTTCAAAGTTTTGTGCCTTGTGTGACCACCCAGGCACATTGAGTGGCAGCACCAGACACCTGATACGTGGTGCTAAGCTCCTAGTTTCAAATCATTCCCGGACCTGCAACAGGAGGAGGAGAGTAAGGGTTAAACCAGCCTGGCAGGATTTATGCCCTACCAGGACACTTGTTTGATGATTTTCTTCTTTGTTTGTTTGGAGTTTTTTTGGCCTCTGTTCATCATCTTTTGGTATCTTTTATCGTTAGCATAGTTGACACATAGTGCAAAGACCTGATTAACATATGAAGAAATTATGAGCACAGAAAAAGGGTTACTCAGAGGATTCTTTTCCGCCCCCTTCTTCCCTTTCAGGAAACACTTTTTAATCAAAGAGTAATGCCCAATTTTCAACATATCTAATTAAAGCCGGGAAGATTGAACTGTGCATACATAAAATTTGCAAATGTTTCCATTATGTATGTAATACATGAGTAGGCCATTGAAGAGGATACTAGACTTACATTAAAAGCAAAGGGTAGGTTGACAATTACATTTTCTCAGAAAAGCAGCAAATTTAATGCATCGGATGATGGCACTGCTGAATTAGAAGATGAAGGGTATAAAATGCATCCTTATCAAGGTGGTTTTTTTCATATTTTTCCCTTTTCACTATGCACACACACACATTATTACCCACAAATTAGTTAGGAATTGTTTTAGTAAACAGTAGGAGGAGTTTACAGGATGCATTTAGTCTTATTTTTGCCCTTTGCTCTGTCATTCAAGGCACTTTCATACTGTTCTGAAATTTTCCACAAAAAGCGAGAGAGGAAAAAACATTTCCCAACCATCTGAACAGGAGGTCTATATTTACTCCAAATGCTTCTCCCTTCTTTTTGTTCATCTATAATTCTGTGTAGTACAAAATTGCCTTGTTCAAGGAGTTGTGCTGACTTTGATCTTCCTTCGATAATAACATCTTTTTATAGTTTCTAAATCTGCTGAAAAGAAAAAAAAAAATGTGCATGGTCCTTAGTCTAGGGCACTGAGTTTTCTTTGATCCACATGCTTTTCACAATGAAAAAGAGTACCAGAGATTTTAAAACACTATGACAATCTCAGACTACCTCAAGTTGTCTACCACATTCTATTAGGAAGATTATCAAAGTGAGTTTCTGGTATTTCCTTGTGATTGCTCACAAATAGATATATACTTAATGGAAATTACTCAGAATATGTGACTATAAAAATGTTTTCTCTATGAAATAATGAAAATGTTTGAGTGTAAGATTGCTTTTAACTCCCTGTGCACTTTAAAAATGGTACTGAAATAGCTGCTACTGGTGCTGTAAGTTTCCTCCTAATAATTTCCACCTAAATATGTTTGTGCATGGAAACAAACACTGGAAATTAATAAAGCTTTTATGAAGTTTAATTATTCTGGTAAAAGACTGTGTACACATTAAAATGGTGTCATAACAGAAGATTCTCAAGCTAAAACACAGATGCAAATTTTATTTCTGTCTTAAATTAATAGTGATTAGGGTTTTTTTCCTAATAGAAGCAATAAATTTTGTAAAATATATTTACCCTTAACCAGTAATGCCTGAAGCATTGTTTCAGACATTGTTTCATGGACAAAAAACAAACAAACAAACAACAACAACAACAAAAAGAACCCACCCACCAAAACTAAACTAAACTAAACCCCCCAAAATGTTATAGTTTTAATTTGACATTTTAATTTCAAAAAAGTTCTTCTAAAGAAAGTATCTTTAAATGCTCATCTATTTCACTCATTCAATGTTGCCAATAAACTACAGGGCTATTATTACCCTTACAGGCTCCAGTTTTCAACATTTTACAATAATATCCTAAAGTTACATAAAACAAAGTCTACCAGATATTGCCATTTACAATGGTAATTATTGTCCTTGAAAACGTGGGCCCAAATGAAAAGTGGTCTTTTTAACTTACTACACCTGATAGTCTTAAAACAAATGTAATCTTCCAATAAGGTAACAGAAAGACGTATTGTAGTACTTTCTAAGTATAATTAAAGTACTAGGAAAGTCTTTATCACCTGCAGAATCTCAACATCTTTATTCATATATCTCAATAGAATGTTGTCCTTTACCAAAATTCATATCTTTCCCTAGTTTTACCATCCTAGTTATTTGAACTGCTTGAACACTGCTGTCAGCTCTGCATGTTTTCAGTACTGTAGCTTTATTTTAATTGTAGACACCATTTCAAGTCCATTGGTAAATAAAACTGTATTTACCAGTGCAGTCATTTACAGACTCCTGTAACCTGGAAATACAGTCACTTTGCCCACCATTTCAAGGTAATTTCAGGACACACTGTCCTGAGCCAAACTGGGTTTGGCTAGGATAGGGTTCATTTTTTTTAAGACATCTGAACCAGGTGATGGGATGTTTGATACCATACAACATCATCCTATATTATTGTCAGGGATGAAGGGGGCAATCATGGCAACTGTCTGGCATGTATGGTTTTTAGTGCACAGGTGAGTTGCATTTTAAATTAATGTTTTATATATATATATATATCTTTACTGTTCTAATTTTTGTTGTTCACTTTTTGTATTGTTCTATTAAACTCTCTTTATCTCAACACATAGAGGTTTTTATTTCTTCATTTTGCTCAAATTTCTCCTTCCCATCCTACTAGGGGTCAGGGGAAGTGAATATGAATAGCATTATGGGGCTTAGCTGCAGCTGGGTCTAAAACCACAACAGCAATTTTTAGTACCCAGCACAGAGACTGAAAGGCTGACGCATCAAAAGATCTGCCCAAAGTCTGTTATGACAACTTTCCTATACACACTTTTTACATTAATTAAATTGTCCATGTTCACAATGTGAGTCCATCTCTTTTTATGGTGACATTATATTAATCTTATGTCCTCTATATATTCCCTGTGGTGATGTTTTATCACCTCAAGGAATTTGATCATGTTTGTCATATTGCTGTACTGAGTATTATCAATTTACAATATGATTACAGTACTGGTTGTGGGGTTAAGATGGTATTTGTGTATGGCATTCCCATTTATTAGTTATCTCACTTGATTTATAGGTGCGACAGGCAAGGAGATTTTCTGCACTTTCAAGAATGTTGAGTATCCTTGGGATCTCTGTGCCAGCATGCTCATGTTGTTGTGTCTCCTAAGTGTGTTCTGGGTCTCGTTCATGGTTATACAAAAATTTTCAAATTAATATCACAGAGATCTGCCCTGAAGCTGGATAGATAAGACTGTCAGAGAGTGTGGGAAAATATGGGCTAATGCTTAGGATAGAGGTCACATAAAAAAAAAAAAAAAAAAAAAAAAAAAAAAAAGGCAAGCTGGCAATTCCTGAGAAACACAAATCTCTGTGATGTGCTGGGATTATGCACAGGACATCATTTAGGGGATAAGGTCATAGAAAGCAGCCCTGCAGAAAAGGACTTGGAAGCTCTGGTGGTTGAGAAGCTAGACATGAGGTAAAAATGTTCACCTGAAGCTCAGTAAGGCCAATTACATCCTGGGCTGCATCAAAGGAAGTGTGCAGCAGATCAAGAGGGGTGATTCTGACACTTCACTCTACTCTGAAAAGGGCTGGAACTCCTCTCTTGTGAAGACAGGTTGAGAGAGCTGGGATTGTTCAACCTGGAGAAGAGAATACTCTGGAGAAACTTAATAGAGGCCTTCCAGTACCTGAAGGAAGCCTACATGAAGGCTTGGAGAGGGATTGTTTACTATAGTGAGAGGATAAGAGGTAATGGTTTTAAACTATGGAAGAGTAGATTTAGATTAGATGTGAGGAGCAAGTTATTTATCCTACAGTGGAACATTGGATCAGATTGCCCAGGAAGGTAGTTGAGGTGCTATTCCTGGAAATTTTCAAGGTCAAGCTTGGAAAAGCTGTGAGCAACCTGAGATTCTAGTGGAGAATGTCTCTGTTCACTACAGGAGAACTGAACTAGATAAGCTTTTGAGGTTCCTTTTGACCCAAACTCTTCTATGATTCTGTGATTATATAACTACAGTCATTTTCAATACTATTCAGTGCCTTCAAAGAGAAGGTCTCTTGGCCTAAAAGACTGGTAGCTGCTGTGTCTGCAGAAGCTGACCTGTAGGATTTTGGAGTGAGGAGCACAAAACATCTAAGGCCAGGTGCACTGCAATTGAAAAGGAGATACGGGCAGCAAATGAAGGATTTGGTGCTGCTTTGTAAGTTGTTGGTACAGAAGAAGAGCTCTGCGGAAGCACCCCAACTGCTAGTGCTGGCCTAGCTGGAAGAAGGTAACACACACTGAGGAGGTACTGCATGTAAAAAACTGCCAGAGAATAAGAAGTTATACTGATTGTTCCTTGTCCTGTCACTGGGCACTTCAGAAAAGTAACTATCATCTTTACCTTGTCATGCATACCTCAGATATTTATAGATGTTGATTGAAACCACTGGATGGGTGGAAACCTGCCCCATGCCCATACCGCTGCCCAAAACACCATCTTGGACAAGTTTTATGGTGGCACAGCACCTCTGAGAGAACTGAGTCAGGCAATGGGATTCAATTTAAAACAACCTCAGAGACAATGCGGCTGAAAAGTATGGTGTTGAGTGGGGTACCGCATCACCTATCCTACACCAAACTCCTGCAAAATTGAACACTACAATGGACTGCTAAAAACTGCACTGAAATATTGGCAGGCGGGACCTTTGAAAGCTGGGACAACACCAGCTGCCTGGTTAGTTAACGTCAGAGGATTTGCTGATCAAGTTGGCCCTCGATAGTCAAAACTCTCAGATACCATAGAGCGGGGAAAAGCACTCTAGCGCACATGAAGAATATAACAGGGAAGACTGAATTAGTTCTGCTTCAGGAGAAGCCAAACTCATCAGTGGGATTGCTTTTGCCCTAGGACCTGGGTGCATGTGGTGAGTTACACATGAAAATGGAGAAGTTTGATGTTTATTTATGGTGGAAGGGTCAAACTGCCCCAAATAAGTTCCAAATAAGCCCAAAATATAAGGTAAATACATCCTGGCATGTCCAGGCATAATCCCCTAATCCTCCTCCCCCCAGTCCTCCTCCCCCTTCCAGACTCTTGGGAAACATGGGAAAGAGAAGAACATGGAGCCAGAGAGTCTGAGGACAAAGCCTTGCCCTAACATGTTTGGTCTGTGTCTACATCTTGTGCTAAACAAAATGCACACACCTGGCAAATATTTGCCTTGTGAAAGGCCCACGTCTTCACCCATATTTGGGCAAATGCCATTTCATCAGTTAATAACTCTTTTTTCTGTGCAGCCAGTGGTCAAATTCATACTCGGGCAAATGGTAAAAACAATCCAGATTGTAAACAAGATGCTTTGATGCCTTGTTGTTTTGTGCCTTATTTACCCAGAATTCTGCTGTGCCTCAGTTTACCTGGAAGAAGCACAGATGCCCAGTACATCACCCATAGGCAAGAAAGCCTTTGCCAAAAGCTACCAGGAACAATGGCCATACTTTAACATGTTGTGATCCATGGTTTTACCAAAAAACCTCCTCCAGCAGGCAACAGCTGCCTAGACAGTGTAGAAAGGAATAAGCGCCAGGTGAGCCAAGTGTCCCTGGATAAAACCGTATTACTGCAACTTTGACTGAATGTCACATCAGGAATGGATCTGCCATGCACCACACTGAAGTCACCTGTAGATGCACTGCCCTGCCTTCTACTACCTGAAACATCTTTGCTAAACTGACCAGTTGAATTAGTAGCATCAAACTTTTGTATTGTCAAGTGAACATAATATATGAAACAAGAAAACAACCATCAATACAACAAGGTACTTATCTGCAGTGGTTTGGAAACAAGACACCTCCTAGAAACAAAGCAGGCAGTAACTGGAATTACAGAGTCCATGAGCTGAGGGGAATCTCATGAGGTTCAATAAGGCAAAGTGCAAGGTCTTGTACCTGTCAGGGCAATCCTTGATATCAGTACAGGCTGGGAGCTGATTACATTGAGAGCATCCATGCAGAAAAAGACCTGGGGCACTGGTGGATGAGAAGCTGTACATGAGTAAAAAATGTACAGTTCCAGCCCAGAAGGCAAATTGCATCCTGGGCTTTATCAAAAGAAGTGTGGTCACTAGGTCATGAGATGTAGTTCTACCAATCTGGTCTGCTCTGGTAAGACCTCACTTGGAGTACTGTGTCCAGCTGTGGGGCCCCCAACACAAGAGATATATGAGCCTGTTGGAGGGGGTCCAGAGGAGGGTCGTAAGGCTGGAGCACCTCTCCTGTGAGCACAGCCTGTAAGAATTTGGTCTGTTCAGTCCAGAGAAAAGAAGGATCTGAGCAGACCTTATTACTGCATTTCAGTATCTGAAGGGAACTTAGAGCACTGCTGGCAAAGGACTATTTAGAAAGGCTTGTAGCAACAGGATAAGGGGCAAGGGTTTTAAGCAAGAGGAGGGTAGACTGAGGTTGAACATAAGGAGGAAGTGTTTTACAATGAGAGTGGTAAAATGCTGGAATAGGCTGCCCAGGGATGTGGTTGACACTCTGTCCCTGGAGACATGAAAGATCAGACTTGATGTGGCCCTGAGCAGCCTCATCTAGCTGGAGGTGTCCCTGCGTACTTCAGGGTGATTGGACAAAATGATCTTTGAGGTTCCCTTCAAAATCAGATGCCATCTGCGAATCATAGAAATGTTTGGGTTGTAAGGGATTTTTAACTGCCATCTAGCCCAATCACCATCAGGTAGGACCTCAGGCAAGGCATGTCCTATTTCTACATGAAAGAAACATGGGAAAACTGGAAACAAGTTGGAAATTAGTAGGAGCTGTTCATCACAGTGGGCCACATGATTAAAAAAAAAATAAAATAAAAAAAAAAAATCCAGACCCAAATCAAGGGAATACATTGTGCGACCAAACTCTCAACAACCATTCCACTAACAGTCTCATATGCACTTTACAACCTTAGGAATTCATTGTATTATACCATCGTGTCCCCACTGTCACTTTGTTCTCAGTTTTCCTCATTCACTACTTCTTTCCTCTAATGTACACATAATTTCCATCTCTTTGTCTATGCACCAGAATATGTAACTGATTTGATCCTATACATATGATACTTGATTGATTAGTGAGTTGAATGTTCAGCTGAGAGGCTCTTTTGAATTCATGTTGTGACCTTCTGCCGTTTTAAGGATATCGATGTGAACCACTGACTCTTGAGTGACCACAACTTATCTTCATAACAATGGAGTATCACTGTGTTCTTTAAATATTAACTTTGCATTTTGATATAGTTGAAACTGGCCAAAATTCTAAATTATTACACTGAAGAATAAATAGTTAGATAACATGACTAAATAATCCTTATTTTGTTAAGAAATTTCATTAAAAGATATAAAGTGAGCATGAGAAAAGATGCACATGACCACTAAGAAAGAAGTAGAGAGAAACACCATCCTTTCAAAGAGAAGGAAAATAAACACACAGACACACACACAAAAGACACTAAAAGGTACTGAGGAAAACACTGTAACCTAAATGGAGATTTGGAGAGAATTTTCTGGTGAAGTTTTTGACTTTTCAGATACTCCAGATGGACCCTGAGAAATGTCAAAGCCAAGAATGAGAAGGAAGCCAGCTGATTTATAGACTAGCTAACAGTCTTTTTGAGCTATTGTGGCATTGTAACTGTCTGATAGCTAAGATCAAGCATCTGAAAGAGTAAAAGGAATCACAAGTAAAGCACTATATCTAAAGTCTCTCAACCTTGGGAGCACCTCTAGCTACAACAGTGCCTCAGGAGAATGGCTAGCACAAGTGAAAGACAGCAACCTGTATTTCTATTAAGAATCATGTCAGCCCAGAAAGAGAGATGTTTTCACCCAGAAAAAGAGCTGCTGGCTATGCTGCTTTCAGTGGTACAACTCCATTTGCCCTTCAGACAATGCTGATTCAAATAATTACACAGAAAACATGGAGAAATCTTTCCTCAGAGCATGCTTGAGTAAATGAGCATACTCTGTTGGGAAAAATAGACTTCTCCCAAGGAAGGATTTCAGCCCACTGAGTAACAGACTTGTAGAGGAGACAGTATTTGCTTATGACACCAGATGGTCTTCACCCCAGTTTTAAGAGCAGCGCACATAAGGAATGAAAAGACATCTGTGCAAAGACAGTAGTTGATTACAACAAAGAGGTGAAAATGAGAAGAGGCATCATTTTTCTGACTTCTACTATAAAACAGATGCACAACAAAAGACAAAAAAACCCAAATAAACAAACAAAAATATCTAGCAACCCAACCACCAACTGGAATCCTGGTGTTACAAAATTAATATTGAATATTAATTTTGTGTATGGATATCAAATATTATTTATTAATATTCTAAATTGGGAAAATCCTGAAAGATTCATTTGCATTTTGGGTCAACAATAAGTAGTTACACACAGGGTATTTATAAACATGGAATTAAACAGTTTAAACAATCAGAACTTGGAAAATAGGAACACAAACCCAGAAAAAATCTAGCTATGCTTATGGAGCCTTAGCATTAACTCTGGAACATGTACTCACAATGTGTTGATCCCTGAGTAAGTTTCCTGTACAAAGATGCTTCCAAAAACTGTGATTATGCTCCTGAAGGTAGAAGTACAAAATACATTCCAGGTAAAGCAGAGAGGAACTTTGCTGCAAGGTACAAACATGTGCTTGCTCTGAACAATGCTTTCTGCAGGCAGGACCCAGCTAAGTGATCTGCTAATGGGACTCAGCACACCTGGAAAGATGCCGCGGGAAAGGTATTATTTCAAACTGTTCCCCCATTAAATATGCTTTTTGAAGATCAGACTGGCAAATCGGTGCACTCTCCACTTGTTTTGTCCAACAAATTCAAAGTTTTTTGCCTCATGTGGCTATATCAGCATGTGGAGGGGCTGGACAAAACACCTGACACATGGTGCTGACTGCTAGCCCTCAGGACAGCTTTGCTGAAGCCAATCCCCATTGTTTAGTCTGTTCATCAACTTCTCTCCTGGACCCTGACATGGGAGGAGAAGAGTAGCAGCCAAAAACAGTCTGACAGGACATAGTCATACAAGAAAGTCATTAAATGCCTGGCCTAGGGAAGATATACCTAGACCAAAAAGATTAAGGAGGTAAAAAACAAGAAAGAGTGTTAGGCTAATGCACATGGGAAACACAGAGGTGATTTGAGACAGTCATCATGGCTTCATTGAGGGCAAGTCCTGGCAGAACAACCTAGTGGCCTTCTGTGATGGAGCATCTACATCAGTGGGCAAGGGAATAGCTCTGCATGTCATCTATTTGTTCTTCTGTAAGGCTTTTGAAATGGGCCCCCATAACAATATCCTCTGCAAACTAAAGACAAGTGGATTATATGGACAGATTATTTGGTGGATAGAATTTTTTTGAATGGTTGCATCTAGAGACTGGTGATCAACAGTTTGATGCCCAGATAGAGACTGATGACAAGTGGTGTCCCTCAAGGCTTCACACTAGGACCAGTATGTTTAATATTTTTTATCAGTTACAGACACTAGGACTGAATGCAACCTCAACAAGTTTATAGATGACAAGAAGATCTGTAGTGTGGTTAACACGTCTGAGGGATAAGATACCACTGAGAGGCACCTGGATAAGTTTAAGAAGTGAATGCATGTGAACCTCATGAGGTTCAAGAAGGCCAAGTGTAAGGTCCCTGTATCTGTGTTAGAGCAATTTACCATATTGTCAGGGGGAAGATGAGATTAAGAGTAGCCCTGCAGAGAAGGACTTGTGGGTACCAGTGGATGAAAAGCTGAATACGGTCTGGCAAAGTGCGCTCACAGCCCAGAAAACCAACTGCATTCTGAGTTGCATTGAAAGAAGCATGGCCATCAGGTTGAGGGAGGTTATTCTGCCCCAGCATTCTGCTCTACTGAGACCTTACCTGCATTGTAGCATGCATTTCTGGAGTCCTCAGTGTAAGAAAGACATGAGCCTGTTGGAGTGGGTCCAGAGGAGGCCCACAGAAATGGTCAGAGGGCTCACCCACTTAGATAGGGTGAGAACGTTGGGGTTGTTCAACTCAGAGAAGAGAAGGTTCTGGGAAGACCTTATTGTGGACTTCTAGTACTTAAAGGGAACCTTTAAGAAAGGTTGAGAAGAAAGTCTTTTTAGCAAATTCTATTGTGACAGGACAAGGGATAATGAGTTTAAACTAAAGGAGTGTATATTCAGACCAGATTTAAGGAAGAAAGCTTTTATAACGAGAGTGGTGAAACATTGGAAGATGTTGCCCAGAGAGGCTGTGAATGTTTCATCCTTGGATGTGTGGAAGGCCAGGTTGGACAGGGCTCTAAGTAACTTGATTTATTTAAAGAAGTCCCTGCTAACTACAGGAGAATTGGACTAGATGCTCTTCCTTCCAACCTAAAACATTCTATGATTCTCTGATATTATTTATGATGTGCAAAGTTCATTTCATCTAGCAACAAGCAGTCTTGTTACCCAAACATATTGAAAAATGGCAGTGCTGTTATTTTTTTTGTAGTAATGGATTCATAAGAACTTAGATTATCTTTTTACTTGGTCCAAAATATGAGTTCTTTAAGAACCCTTGGAAAAAATGAATGGTTAATTGACTTTATGTGTACATGGATTAAATTTTGAGAAAGACACTGAAGAAATTAACCTCATGCACTGGTAAGGTTGTATTTTCACTGGAAATTGAAAGGTCTCAATCACAGGAATACTGTCTTCTTAAGCAAAGCTCCGAAGGAAATGATACTAAGTGGAAAAAGATTTTTAACTAAGTCAGAGAACAAACACTGCATTAAAATACTGTATATGAAGTTTTCTAGACTTTGAAACTAGAAACAGTGTTTACACTGCAACGTTACCTATGAAGTAGATGTAACTGTGTAGACTTGGAGTAGTGTAAATTTGTATGGTGAAACTGAGGTGGATAAAATACAGTATTTTGTACACAAATAAATACACCTAATTTTGACACAGTGCTTTTGTATGCAGTAATGCATCCTGGTGTTTGTTTTCTGTAGCGCAAAATCAGTATGCATGTAGCAGTGAACAAGCAGAGCTGTCGTAGAGGTATATGGTTGTCCTGATTTTTCCTAGACGAAGATGTCTGTTCTCCCTGTTAATTGTGGTGAACTTATGAGCCCTTTAGAAGCACATTTACTTTTGGGTGATTTCAGATTTTTCCGCAGTCACTTCTGCTGGAGAACCTTCATCTCAGTGTTAAACATTCTGTTAGTCAGATTGTGCTTTCCATCACTTTTGGCCTTAGCACAGAAGAAGGTGGTTGTTGTTGTTTGGGCTTTTTCTTCCATTCATATTACAGTATCTTCTTTAAAAGACCAGCTCATGCTCACTGATATATTCTGAGGATTTTTCTCCACTGTACTGATGAGACACTGATGTATATCAGATAAAAAGAGCAGTTAACCTGGAACTATACTTATGTGGAAAAGAGCACCAGAAAATAAGCAAAGCTTATTTAATTCTAAGTTACTTCTTATCACATATTGTTTCTTTTCATTGCTATCCACTCTGTGTAAACTGGAAACCATGTCTTCATGCTATTTTCCTTCTCATTTCTTGAAATAATATCTTATGCAACATGAGAAGAGTATTTGTAATTTTATTTTATTTCCATTTTCCCCAGTCGTTATTTGTTAATTTCTATTTTGACTGCTTTTTCCAGTGGTCCTCTTAGGATCCTTGGGATGCTTTGTTTGGGGTCTCATGGTTTTTTCAGAAATTCACTAAATTCACATTAACATGAAGATTTACCTCTCTGTGATTAACAAAACGCTGTTTCTGGTGATGCCACACCTTGAGTACTGGTTCAGTTTTGTTGGCTTTATTATAAGAAACACATTGAGTGGTTGGAATGAGTAGAGAGACAGGCAGTGAAGCTAATAAAGGGTCTGGAGAACAGCTCTTTTGAGGAGTGACTGAGGCAAGTGGCATTCTTTACTCTGGAGAAAAGGAAGTTGAAGGAAGAATTTCTCATTCTCTAAAACTGCATGAAAGGAGGTCATAGGGGTGTCTTCTCCTTAGAAACAAGTGATAGGATGAGAGAAAATTACCTCAAGGGAAGTTTTAGATTGAATATTAGAAGAAATTTCTTGACCAAAAGGGTTTTCAACACTGGAGAAGACCTCCTATGGAGCTAATGAATCTCCGTCCCTGGAGATGTTTAAACAAGAAGCATAGATGTGATGATAAGGAATGTATTAGGCTCCAGTCTTGGTAGAGTTAAATAATGGTTGGACTCAATGATTTTAGATCTTTTCCAACCGAAAGGATTCTATGAGTCTCTTCTTTCTTGTAATATGCCTTTCACTGTATAATTCATACTGTTTATGGATTTGTTTCCAATTAAATAATGATGATTTTATTGGTGGTTATTACTACTGAAAATTTCTTTCACTGTGAAGGCATCAATTTATTGGTATAGGACATGCTGATTTCTAGTCTTTGTCTAATAACAAGAGTGATATAGTATTAGCTACACAATTCCCTTCTTACAAGGAGTAACAGTAGAGACAAAACTTGAGATTCAAAATCACTAATCAAGTGATTACAAGTGATTACTAATGTTCTAATCAATGTTCAGTTAATGAGGAATTTTCTTGATTTTACAAGCTTTTTTTGTTTTTCCCAGATATTTAAGTATTTTTTCCCGATACTTCTATAATTGAATAATTATGAGGTAAATAACAAAATGTTTTAAGGTTTATTGTTTTCTTAACTTCTGAGAAACATCTACCAGATTACCCCAGAACAGGTTTTTCTTTGTTTTATAAAGCAAAATATCAAAGATACAGGTAAGGCAGTACATGCATCTGATAGTGAAATACATGTAGGAGAACTGTTAAGTTCTTACTATGAATCTTGTCTCAGCTTTTAACCATGCTTTGGCATAGGAAAATTTGACACTGTGCCAGGGTTTGCACGCTGCAGACTCATTAACTCATTCTAAAATAGTCACTTTCTGTTCTTCTATGTTCCAGTTTGACGTGGGTTTAAAGAGCCGACAGAGTAAAGCTCTCAAACGAATTGGAGAAAAAAAACAGAATTGTGTTTGGAGAGAGTGTTACAGACAGAAATTACAAAGCAGATACATAAACCATTAGCAAAACCCCTGAATCTTCCCCCACCCCAAAACTAAATCTACAATCCCCAGTGCTCCAATCTTCCCCACCCCATGCCACTGCCATCCTCCAGAGGCCTAAGCACAGCCTCTGGAGGCCCCAAACCAGGCCTATCCTTATATGTTTAACCTGATAACGGAGCTCCTACCTGGTGCAAGGCTGGAAGGGGAGGAAAGGAGAACAAGCTGGTCTTGCCAGGAACTTATGAAGAGATAGCAGAATTATGGGATTGGATAACAATCTTCCAGTCCCCAGAGGACTCTTTTTAACCTTATAGTTCCCAACCTGGGACACAGTTTCACTGTAAGAAGTGACTCTAAAAACTTCTAAGAGACACAATATTTCTATTGTGTGCTAATTTTTAAACTGGCAGTGTATTTGACTTCAATTGATTCCTTACTGATCAGTGGAGTACCATCAGATTATTCACTGATGACTTAGTATTTACTTTTTTTTAAAACAAATGTTGCAGTCCAAAAAGAGATTTTCATTTTCAATATATTCTTCTAAGGCTATTTTGTTATTATGATAAGAAAACTTTTTTATGGCTGTTTTACTCATTTAGTCATTAGTCAGACCAGTTTGAGGATTTATATCTTCTTCCTTCTGTTTCAGATTCTTTAGAACAACATTGAATCTTTGAAATATTATTCAGGAAAATATAACTAACTAAATTTCAGTGACCTTTTTATTTCAGATCTCTTTTTAATATTTTTTCCATTGGTTATCAATATACTTTTTCAATAATTTATGCAAATGGATATATAAGATAAGTTAGAAGGCAAAAATCACCTCAATTTCAAGCCTTATACTGGAGTGTGAATTTTCTTTACTAAATTTTATACTGACCAATCAAATAAAAAATTCCAGTTTTGTAATATGAAGTATGAAACAACGAAAATCACTGCTTTTGCCATAAATCCCAAATCAAGAACTAGGCAAACAATTTCTTAAGTCACTTACTGTTACAAAAAATTGCTATAAAACTATTTTGTGGAAGTTCTTGCATTTTGATTTCTTAAAAATTATTTTTCAAAGATAAATGG
>VWZE01005419.1:22729-39835 GCA_013396675.1 Eubucco bourcierii | reverse complement strand
GACATCACCACGTTTTCCTTTCACAGCCTATAGTGTACTTTTCTCAATTAAAATGTTCCAATTAGCCTCAAAGCAGCACACAAGTGGATGAGACCTTAATCTAGGCAACAGACTATTATTAACTGATGATTCAGAAACTTAATTCCTTAGTAGTAACCATCAGCACACAAACAGGTCATTGACATAAAAGGAATGTTTTCATCCAGTTTCCAGGATTTTTTTCATTTTGGATGCAGTAATAAATCACTTAGTGACAGTTTTCATTATATTGTTTGTTATCAAGCTTCACTGCAAGGCTCTCAGAGGCCAGCACAAAGCTTTTTGCAAACTAACTCTAGAGAAAATCACTTAAGGAAAAAAAGATCCCTCCAAATAAACCACTCTCACTGCAGACTTTGCCAGCAAAGGTGTAGACAAAAGGTTTACACTCAGTTGAAACCATTGACCAAAGTCAATGAAGTCCCAAATTTCAGAACAACATTCTGTCAAACCCAGGTTTTTAAGAAACACCTCTTGGCAACGTCTAAGCTACACCAAGTAAAACTATGAGCTGTCATACAAAGCCTTCTATACATTAAATGAACAATTTGTTTCACTGCAAATGAATATTTTGTAGCACAGGGATGTGAACACTCATTTTAAATACAACCACAAGCAGAGAGTACTCACAGTGCCTACACAGAATTTCTGTCTTATTTTAAAGTATAATGCATTTGATGGAGTCCTTTTCAGCAAAAACACCCCAAAAAGTTTAAATTTGATACTCAGCACTTCCATTCTCATTCTTGATCAAGCAAAGTGTCAAGATGGAGATTACCTTAATCACACCATTGGGTTGGGATGGTTCTGACCATTTTAGCAGCAGAGCCCTGCCATTTTCTTTCTTTTCCACAGTGAAGTTGCTCAGGCCACTGGGTGAAGCTTCCAATGTGCGCACAGATGTCCAGGGGCTTGAAACCTGTCCGGCATTGTTTACAGCAATGACATGAATATGATATGTTGTGAAAGGTTTCAATCCAAATAAATGAGCCTGATGCTTTGTTCCCTAAAGCAAGAATACAGATGTTTGAGTTAGTTAAAAAAGTAATCAGCATCTGTGGTTTATGTCACTTGGAAAATGAGGTCTCAGCTCTGGGTCGCTTCTGACCCCTTTGCAGAATATCCCATCTGGTCACCAGGATATTTTGGTGGGTTTAGGTAGGTGAAACTCAAAAAGAAACTCTTTGGCTTTTAAAATGTATCTATCATTGTGGTAGAGCCTTTGGAACTGATTCCTGGGATATCCTGCACAGCCCAAATCTCAGCTAGCAAACAACTTTGGGTTCATTCAGCATGTGTCTGAGCTTTGCTCAGGGAGCATGAGAGGGCTTGGTACTCTGAAGGATTCAAGCACATGTGCAAGCTCATGCATATGTGTGATGAAAACTTGTATATGGGTGATTCTGCCTCTACGGAATCCTTACATGTCTTGAATGTAGACCTGATGTTTGATAGGCATGTTAGTTCTGTTCTAGCCACTTAAAGGATTGCTATCTAGTCTCTAAGAACAGAGATTCATTTCCTTACTGAAAACAGTCCCCTTAAAAGCAAAACAGGCCTGGGTGGAGGAAGAAGGAGAGAGACAAAAGAGAGAACAAACTGGTTTCTGTGCTCCTGCTTTGTAAAGCTCTGTTGCTTAAGATAAATGTAGAAGGCAAGATGCTTGTGGGGCAACCTGCAAGACCCTCCCCTGTTTTTCCAGGTTGGAGGAAGCATCTGAACTGCTGATGGGGACAAAGGCAAATGAGACCCTTACCTCACATGGCAGGAGAGAAGCTAGGAAGAGTACAGCTATTTGTGAATCCCACTGGGCTCTACCAGGACTGGAAGGGCCAGAGCTGACTTGCCACCACATGAGACCACAGCCCAGCATAGGAGGATGCAAGTGGATGCAGACTGAAGGACCTCAGTCATGGTCAAAAGCAGCCAATGGCACTGCAGGTCACAGCTTTACTCAGTTCACCTGAAATAGCATCTGACCGAGACCTGAAACCACTTGGACATGAGGCAAAGAGAGCCTTCAGCACAAATTCAGATCTAGGCAGTAGGGTGATAGAGCCAAACTATTACTTTGAATCACCATAACAGACAGTGTCTAGCAAAGACCCAGAGTAGAATCATTCAGTAGGAGACTGGAGCGAAGAAGAAAGGAGTTCAGCTCATCACTGATAGATTTCATCTCATTTTTAAGCTGTGTTTTCACATCAGTTACATACATCTCAAGAAGGGAAGTGCAGGAGGTTCCTTTATGTGGCAGAAAAGGCTGAAGCCCATTTCCCTGTTTCAGTAAGTCATATTAAGTTGTTAAATGCTAACACTTCCAATTGTTTAATATTTAAACATTTGCTAAACTATCGGGCTCAGAAACAAATTTTAAAGAAATACTAATTTCTTTTTTTTTTTTAAATATTAAAAGTTCCATCATAAATATTTCAATAGTTATTTCCTCACAACAATGAGTTAGTCGTTTAGACAAATATAGAGCAGTATTTGAATGACCATTATGAATATTAAATCTGAAGATGCCACAAGTAGAGCTTATAAACATTCTTTTCTGATAAATGATTCCTTTTTCTGTTAAAGAGGGCAAACACTAGCAAGATTAATAATGCAAAAAAAAAAAAGTATAATTCTTTGATCAGAATTCCCAGTCATCACTGCCAAAAAAGCGTGAGCTCAAATGCAAATAGCAATCACCTCGAACAGATTATATATAAAAAAGCTCTGGCTGCTGTGGGACACTTAGAGATATCTTTTGTCATAAGAAACATGGAAAGCATGTGGGCCATAAAGCAAAAACATATGTATATTGTCAATAGCTGCACCTGTTCAATCGCAGTTTATTTCAGCGTGGAGAATTTGCTTCAGCCCCTAGATGGCAATACTATCAAACACTTTTCTGTGCCGCCACTACTTAATGATTAACAACCTGCGTTCAGTCATCCAACATACTCAAGGCGGCCATTAAAAAAATAACAAAACTGATTTCATTATAGATTCTTTTAATAAACATTTATGGCTTAGATCCTTGAAAGTGTTCAAACTGCCATAGCCAAACTCCCCCCCCCCCCAAAAAAAAAAAACCAAACCAAAAACCTATACTACCGGATGCAAAATTATGAACTGCAGGTTAAAGAACAGAGCTCAAATTGAAGTTCATGCTTAGCATAAAAATCTGGCATCAGAAATTATGTTGGCACAAAACATGATTAAAATTAGCTTTACAATTGGATGTAGTCTGTATTAATGGTTTTTATGAGGACAGTTATCTATTACGTTTTCAAAACAGAACTTCTAAAAGCCTAAAATTTACATTCTGCGGTTCGGAGGTGGGGATGGGAGGAAGGGAACACACAACATTAAATTACTGCTCCTGAACCGCTACACAGAGGCTCTCCAAAGGTGCAAACACATCATTACAAACACCATACGAAAGGCAATGGCTCTGCTTTCTAATCAGCTGCATCACCAGGGTGGGCTTTAGTGACAGTGATGCTACAAAAGACCTGATTTCTTTTTTTTTTTTTTGGACAGAAAACTGGTGTATTTTTCATCACCCTCTACCACTTCCCCACTAAACCCCAAGATTTAATTATTTACAACCCTCACCACACTTTGAAATGAAACAAGGATGGAGGGATTTCCTTGCCTGCAGTTCATCGTGTTCTCTGGAGACTGCTAAACCATTCCTTCCAGGGATGACTTTTATCCCTGGCTCCTACAGATAGTTCTTGAAGAGCAAATGGTTTACATGTATTTTTGTTTGGTTTGGTTTGAAGTAAGCTCAGGGGACATACTCCCAGAATACAGAGCCACGTTTCCTCCCCCTGTACTGCTGCCACTGCCATTTGTGAATTTGCTCATCTGAAAGGCTGATGCTCAAGAGAGGATGGATGGCACTCTTAGTGATTCAAGAATGACTGTGTCCTCCTATGACTTTTTTAGCCTAAAAATACCGTCCTGATAGAATGGCCAAATATGTATAGCGAAATACACCTTGCAAAGGATAGTACAGCAACCTCTGGCTTCAGGAGGTGACAACACAGCCTTAAACAGGCACAGGATCAAAATCATTGCCTGGAATATTCTCCCAGTCTCTGCCTGTAAAGCCATGAACTCATATATTCCATGTTTACACACTGCTAACAGTCCAGATTTCATTCACCATTAAAAGAAAACCAACAAAATAAAATTTTAATGCAAATATTAAGATGTTCATAGACTGACTGACCATGAAATCCAATGGACTGCAAGCCCATGCTCTTCTTTTTTCCTATCTTAGAATCATAGAATGGTAAGGTTGGAAGGAATCTCAAGGATCATCTAGTTCCAAACCCCTGCCATAGGCAGGGACACCTCCCACTAGTACAGCTCACTCAAGGCCTCCTCCAATCTGTACTTGAACACCTCCAGGGAGGGAGCAGCCACAACCTCCCTGGACAACCTGTGCCAGTGTCTCACCACCCTCACTGCAAACAACTTCCTCCTAACATCCAGTCTAAATCTCCCCTCTGCCAGTTCAAACCCATCGCCCCTTGTCCTGTCATTGCAAGACCTTGTAAATAATCCCTCCCCAGCCTTCCTGCAGGCCCCCTTCAGATACTGGAAGGCTACTATCAGATCTCCTGGAAGCCTTCTCTTCTACAGGCTGCAGAGCCCCAACTCTCCCAGGCTGTCCTCACAGCAGAGCTGCTCCAGCCCTCTGATTATCCTTGTGGCCCTCTTCTGGACCCACTCCAACACTTTCATGTCCTTCCTGTGCTGAGGGTTCCAGAACTGCACACAGTCTTGTACTGTGAAGCATTCTCATTCATCTAGTCATTAAATTATGAATAACCCAGTAAACATTTAAAGATGCTCACTCTCACATTTCCCCATTAGGGTCTGTCCTTTCAATGCAAAGGCCACAGAACTGGATACCTGAAGGAAACAGTGCTGCGACACCCAAGTTGGAGCCCAGAGCCCAGCCTTTGACACGGCCTTTGCTTTTGGCAACCCTGGTCCCCTTCCTTGGTGCACCACTGGCAGCACCACCACTGCTCCAGGCAGGACCACACCTTTGTTTTCTGCTGTGTCGAATGTTTCGCATACTGCCAGCAGCAGCGCAAGCTGTTAACCGCACCAAGTAACGCTCCTCAGCTAATTCCACTCTTCCAACTGTGAATTAGGAGAAAAGCTATTTAAAACAAACCCTTGTTTTAACACATTTTTTCAGAACATAAAACGAAGGGACATGAATCATGAATAATGTATCTGCCAAGATTTGCTTCAGATTACCTTTTTTGTTTGTTTATTTTTTAATTCATGAGCACAGAAGTCACTTAAAGTCTGGCAACGAATTAGCATAGTCTTTCATGCCATTCAAAGGCAGCAGCATCCACAATGTAAGGTGCCTACCTTCCTTGCTACCTTTTGGTCCTCCTCCCAGGCATGGGCAAGGCTGTGCAGCCTTCAAGGCTCTGATGATTTTACACTGTCTACTGTGATTGCTTTTGATTACTTGAAGTGCCCCTAAGGTGGCAACAGGGTCAAGAGGTCTTTGTAGGTTGAAAATGATCAAAAATTAGCATTGATCTGTAGCTGTCAATAATCCTCCGCACGGGTGGACTCCCTGCACAAATGTTTAAACTGCATACAGCCACACAACCTAGTCATCTTCGAGTCTATTGATCTGATGAGGCAGCACTTTCCAGTGGTGTCACTCTCTGCTTTTCCTCTTTTTTAAAGGCAGGCCAGCTTACCCAACTGTCCAGGTCTCAGGGCACGAGTTCAACTTGTGACAGATGCATCACAAGAGCTCCGAACCACTGAGGATCTGCCCAACAGGCAGCATGAGTATCTGTCCCTTTTTCAGGGATAATCACCAAAGCCCAGCAAGCTGCTACCAGTCATGTCAAGGTTAGGCTCTGGTTTCTTCTTTCTCCCTATCTTCTCTTTGTACAGTAACCCCTATTTGGCAGGTATCTTTGATACCTGATTAAAAAGTCAGCTCTTTCTTTCTGTGTCTCTTTAACTAAACCCAGTGGCATCAGATGCTACTATGCTGCTAATGGTAACAGTAGTACAGAGATCCAAACCTCTTCTTTCCTAACTGCAGACAGAAATGATTGGAAGGTAATACAGTATGACATTCCCTTGTCTAGGGAGGCAGAACTTCTGAACAACCCCTGGACAAAGGAGGAGAAAGCTATGATCTCCTGGCAGTCAGAATGTTAAACTGATTGTCTTCCAATGCAATTTTTCAAATTCTCCATCAAGGAAATCAGACTCCTGCACAAGTAACAGAAGTGACAGGGAATGCTTGGGGTTTTACTAAGACAGCCAGCTCATAATCACCTTTGTCACTATCCTCTTATCCAGTTCCCTACCTACACCACATTCTTTGCCATTTGCTGAACAGCACTGGGAACACTTCCACCTTGACTGATGTCTCATATTTCCTAGGCTACTCCTTGGGCTCTGCTATCACTCATAATTTTAAATTGCAATTTTTATACATAGGCAATCCCTAACTCATTCTTTGGTTTGCCTTCCTTCCCAGGTTTACATCATGCATATTGTATCTTTTTAATAATAATAAAAAAATAATAAAAAAAAATCTACTCTATTCCTAAAGCCTTATGCTCAAAATCACAAGGATATAACTTACAGATACACAAGTAATCTATGAGTCCCTTCCTGTAACAGTGTGGACTAGAATATAAATTATTCCCATGGTAGCATTGAAAAATCTCAAAGGTTAGGTAAATGGAAACCAAAGTGTTATTCCCTTTACCAGAAATTATCTTGCCCAGAGGTGATCAGAATTTCCATTTTTACCAGAAATTGATGTTGAACTATGTATTTTCCTCCCAATTTGTATAGAAAATAATTTAATGTTTTTATTTTTCTATTATTTAAAAGAAAAAAAAATCACTCTAAAACTTCACATTTGAAGAACTATGCACTTAATTTTAGAATTTTTAAACTGTCTTTCCACAGATTTTTCATATTAAGTCAGTATTGTATTATTTGTTATTACTCAGCAGGCCTTCATGGGGTGATCAGAGGGCTAGAGCAGCTCTCCTATGAGGACAGGCTGAGAGAGTTGGGGGTCTGCAGCCTGGAGAAGAGAAGGTTTCCAGGAGACCTTAGAGTAGCCTTCCAGTATCTGAAGGGGGCTACAGGAAGACTGGGGAGGGACTATTGACAAGGTCTTGCAATGACAGAACAAGGGGCAATGGGTTTGAACTGGCAGAGGGGAGATTTAGTCTGGATGTCAGGAGGAAGTTCTTTACAGTGAGGGTGGTGAGGCACTGGCACAGGTTGCCCAGGGAGGTTGTGGTTGCTCCCTCCCTGGAGATGTTCAAGGCCAGGTTGGATGAGGCCTTGAGTGACCTGTGCTAGTGGGAGGTGTCCCTGCCTATGGCAGTGGGTTGGAACTAGATGATCCTTGAGGTCCCTTCCAACCTTACCATTCTATGATTCTGTTTACCATTCCTCATCATGAGAAGGAAAGCAGCAGCTCTTTTTATGAATGTGATACCTATTGGGACTCTTTTCCCCAGACTTTGGTTTTGGTCAGTTCAAATATGTCAGCCTTACTTAAGCTGGATGATATTTTTTTTCTTTCAGTAATTATTTTGGATATGAAGAACTAGACTAAGTTTCTCTTCAATAGAGGCAGAATCTTATTTGAGATACAATAAAGGATGGGATAAAATACTTAGGCCATTCTGAAAAGCGATTGTGTGTCACCCTTGGTAAAACGCAGGTGGATCATATGTTCTGGTCTTTAGCTGAGTAGGGCAAGCTTTGTGGAAAGCTGATGGGAACAAGAAAGGAATTGAACTGATATATCAGCAAAGACTTTGTGATATATGAAATCCAGCACCATATTAAAGCAATGCCAAGCCCTGTAGGATTGAGCTGGGTGGGTTTTGTGATGTTCCAAATTCAAACAACCTGCAATGCGGCATCTGCATAAACTCATACAGGTACCCCAGAGCTTACAATTTGTTGAGGCAGAAGGGGAATGAAGCTTCAGGTGGAGTTTTATAATCTGGTACAGAAATAAGTCTTCAGGGAAGGTAAAAAGTGAGGAAAAGCAAGCATGCAAACTCTGGCTGGGGTAAGTTTCTCTACATCACTAGTGCACTCATACAGCTGAACTCCAGGAATGTGTTTAAAATAAGTATCACAGAATCATAGAATGGTAAGGTTGGAACGGACCTCAAGGATCTTCTAGTTCCAACCCCCTGCCATAGGCAGGGACACCTCCCACTAGTACAGGTCACTCAAGGCCTCAAGCACAGACAGTGCTTCTGCTAAGCAGCAACTTCCCATCCACTGTTTGTTAGCATTTAGGAGCACTGTTCCACTCACAAATCTGTTCTGTATTGTCTGTAGGCATGGCAAAAGAAAGAAAAACCACTGCTGTTGTAAAACAGCAGCTAGAGCCTAAGGGCTCAAACCTGCAAATGGTAGGGGGTACATCCCTTAATATGGAGCATTAGGGGGTTAATGTTATATTTTTCCTAATGCCATAAACTGTATTTTCCATTTGATATATTGGCTAATGGCCAGAATGAAGTTAGATGCTTTTCTCAGAACAAACAACGTCTGGGCTGCCACTTCAGTGCAATCTGTGTCGTCTTAAAGTCTCAAATGTAGTTGTTGTTTTGGTTTTGGTTTGTATTTTTTTTCCCCTAGTACCCTCCAGAGTAGCAGGTGTTTTGCAGAAGGGCTTGCATATTGCACAACGGAATGAAGTTGTATATCTTTTCTTATCCATAAAAATGGATAATTTATTCATCTGAACTTCTTAGCTCAAGAAGAGTTTTAAGCGTGAGACGGTCAGATTTAGACTTGCTATTAGGAAGAAATTCACCACCCTCACCAGTGAGGTTGGAGAGACACTGGAACAAGTTGCCCAGGAAGGTTGTGGATTTCTCCTCCCTAGAGGTGTTCAGGGCCAGGTTGGACAAGGTCTTGAGTGAGCTGTACTAGTGGGAGGTGTCCTTGTCTATGGCAGGGGGTTGGAAGTGGATGAGCTTTGAGCATTCTATGATTCTGTGACTCTACAAAGTAAAGCCTTGTAGGAAGATGCTGCTGTTGGCTACCAAGGAAGTGCAAGAGGCTGCTGAGGAGCAGGGAAGCTGGCATGACTGCTTCTGTGCTCCACAATCTCCCTGGAGGTGTTCAAGGACAGGCTGGATGAGGTGTTGAGCAACCTAGTCTAATGGAAGGTGTCCCTGCCCATGGCAGAGGGGTTGGAACCAGATGATCTTTAAAGTTCTTGCCAACCTAACCATTCTACAAACCTATGAGCTTTGCAGCAAAAAGTTTTGCTTTGTTACAGAAAAAACACACCCCTGTCATTATCAAATGATTTGGTTTTTTGTTTCAGTTGAAGATTGTTTTCCAAGGGCTTAGATTACTCCTCTGTGAGATTTGTGAATATGTATATAAGCCATAAACTACTCTCTTTGTCTCCTTTCAAATTATGTCATATATGACACTATAAAGAAAAGTATCTCTCAACGCTGTAAAACTTCTTCCATCTGGTCTTAAAAATGACCTGTACCCAGTGCCTAAAGGTTTCTGTTTTCTGTAAAATTTGAAAAGGATTGTTTGGCTGTGGTTTTGGTGAATGGACAGCACCATTTTATTTTGCTCTTAAAAAAACCCCAATTACTTCTGATTCTTGCCTTTGCACAACTTAGCAGCCATAATGGGGGAAAAGAAATATAAGGTGACCTTGAGGTGTTCAAGGTCAGGTTGGAAGTGGGAGGTGTCCCTGCCTATGGCAGGGGGTTGGAACTAGATGATCCTTGAGGTCCCTTCCAACCTTACCATTTTATGATTCTAAATAGAAAAAAAAAAAAAAAAATAAACAAAGAAAAAAAAAAAAGCGAAAGAAAAATTCTGAAGAAAATCTTGTAGTTGTACAAGGACAATTTGAATCTTAACATTCACTGTTGAACTCCCACATCAGTTTTCTTGAAAATGCCACTGAAAGTCATTGTGCTCCATAAAATGAAGACTTTACAGTTGCATGTGATGTTTCACCACAGGATCTCACCTTATATTACAAACATTAATTAATGAAGTCTCAGGTATACCTTTGTGTTACTGTGTTCAAGAAACTATCCTTGTTCTTTTAGATCCTGTTTTGCACTGGCACAACAAATGTGTCATACTATTGTTAAATGCAAACTTACTTTATTCCCTTTTCTCCAGCATCTTGAGTCCTTGTCTCTCTCTCACCCATCCTAGGCAAAACCCAGCAGTTCTAACTGCTGCTAAGCAGAGGAAGATAACACAGCCTCAAGGCAAACCACAGCTTTAAATCCCTGCTTTCTTCCAACACAATGGAAAATAAAAGCATCATTTTAAAAACTGGAAGTTTTTACTTCCTACTGTTTTATTTCTTTTTTCCTCTGCCCTGTGCTGAGCAGTCCTAGCTTTCCTTTTCGTTCAAACTTTGCCTGCTATGTATGCAATCACTTCTGAGAGAGAGTAAAAAGTAAGCATAAACAATTTACATGGCTGCACATTATAAAGGCCAAAGATTGAACATGTGGCTGAAAAAAAAAATGTTACCTTTAAAATGAACTAGGTATTTTTAAAGTTATGGGCCAAAAGTATACAAACTCCTATCTCTTCAAAGGCTTTCCTTTGCTCAGTTTTTCTTTAATGGTTTGCGCTTCCTACATGAAAACATCTGCTCTCCAAACAGAGGCAGCCTGAAAGTAAATGAAAGTGTACAGGCAGCAGTTTAGGAAAGGTGCAGTTCAATCATGCCAGGAGTAGGGGATTGCTACAGGGGGCCCCTGCCCTTGCTGGTCCTGAAAGCTAGTTGGAAGCCTCCATAAGTAGCCTGAAAAGCACTGGTGTTACATGAGAGTAAAGAGGAACAAAAATGTTGTTTTGCTATTGGAGAGGCTGTGGGGTACACTATAGACTACCGATGAAAAGAACGAGGCCAAATAAAGATGAAGTTGTGCCCTTGACAAGCTATGTCATGCCACAGCTATACTTCTATGAAGCCAGGCTGAAAAAAAATGGGGCTCTTCAACCTGGAGAGGAGAAGGGAGACCTTAGAGCTGCATTTCAGCATCTGAAGGTGACCTGCAGGAAGACTGGGGAAAGACTGTTTAGAAGGGCTTGTAGTGACAGGTCAAGGGGCAGTGTGTTTAGACTGGAGATTGGTAGATTTAGGTTGGACATAAAGAGAAAGGACTTTACAATGAGTAGTAAAATACTGGAATAGGTTGCCAGGGATGCGATTGAGGCCCCTTTTCTGGAGACATTCAAGATCAGACTTGATGTAACCCAATGCAATCTGTGAATCTCTGAATATTAAGGCCCAGAATGATCTCCACACCAAGAAACAGGGTGAAAAGAAGACAAGAAAGAGCAGCTACAGAGTTTGGTAAACTAGAAGACTTGATACTTGCAAGTCTGATATGTTGAAACCAAGTGAACTCAGTAGATAGATGAACTTCCAGATGCTCCAAGGATCATACAGCTACAATTCCTTCTTTAACTACCTCTTTCTGGTGTGTGTTGGGCTTTTCTGCACAAAGTCTCTGCCAAAAGAGAAGAGCTGCCTGTGACTTGCACTAGCAAGATGCAGGAGCTGTAAATACTGAAATATGACTTGAAGATTGAAACATAACAAGTTCTGTTCAGATTTTTTTCCTTGGATGTTTAAGTTGCTTGGGGAATCAAAACAGATCAACATAGTCAACAGGCATATAGTTGATCTTAGCACAAAACAAATTGTACTGATTTGAGAACCGAAAATGTCTTCACAGCACATTATTGACTCCAGCATATTAACTTGTAAATCCACTAGTTTCACTGCCTCATCTATTGATTAGCTGCATGTATGCACATTATAAATGAGGGATCCAAAAAGAAGCTACTACAACTAAGTCATTTTGGGAGAGGCTTGCAGATGGATTCAAGTGCTCACCTGTGAAGGTAGGCACTATGGGAAGCACTGCTCCTATATTATGACACAAAACTTGAGCAGTTAGCATAAGATCATAGNCCTCACTGCAAGGAACTTCCTCCTGACATCCAGACTAAATCTCCCCTCTGCCAGTTCAAACCCATTGCCCCTTGTCCTGGCATTGCAAGACCTTGTCAACAATTCCTCCCCAGCCTTCCTGTAGGTCCCCTTCAGATACTGGAAGGCTACTCTAAGGTCTCCTGAAAGCCTTCTCTTCTCCAGGCTGCAGAGCCCCAACTCCTCAGACTGTCCTCTGAGCATCTTGGTGGCCTTCTCTGGACCCACTCCAACACTTCCATGTCCCTCCTGTGCTGAGGGCTCCAGAACTGCACACAGTACTCCAGGTGGGGTCTGACGAGAGCAGAGAAAAGGGGCAGAATCCCCTCCCTTGCCCTGCTGGCCACACTGCTTGCTGCAGCCCAGCACTCGGTTGGCTGTCTGGGCTGCATGTGTACACTGCAGGCTTATGTTGAGCTTTTCATCAACCCAGACTCCGAGGTCCTCTTCCTCAGGGTTGCTCTCAGCCATTCACCATCCAGCCTGTATTTGTGCTTGGGATTGTCAGCATCCTCAGTTACTCTCTGTACTCTGTGCAGGGAAAAGGAGCTTCTTCCAAAGGGAAAGTCAGATGTTTATGTTCAGCTTTGGCATGTCAGAGAAACTTCACTCTCTCTCCAGACAGACAACCTACACAGGCCATCTAAAGTAAGTTTGTAGAATTAAGAGCTGTGACTTTTGCTTAAATTCACTAAAGAGTCACAGAGCCAAGAAGCTAGTGGCAACATTTTCAGTCAGCATACAGCAACAGGCTGCACTGATGAATACTTCCTTATTTGTCAAGGCGAAACTAAGAACTTTGAAACAATAGGAAACTACTGATAACTTCAGAAGTTACAAGGCAGCTGTTTCAAAAGACTTCAAAATCAACAGAAGCTTCCTTTTGCCTTTTCAGGAATCCTGGACCAGGCTCTGCCTAAGTAGAAGAGCAAAACTTAGCAGTCTATGTAGATGGCATTCAACCAGAATAGATATTTGGTTTAGGTAATCCATAATAATGAAGCATGGTTCCTAATTTCCATACATCAAGGTCAGTATGTTGGCAATGACCTTCATCTTGAGAAGATGTTACTTGAGTCAGTGTGGTTTAAGGTTTAACACCCTTAAACTCAGTATCATTATAAACCAACTGAAAGTGTGACACTTCTATGCAAGGCCAGAAAGATGAAAAACCACAGCATGCTGAAGAGCTGTTGCACCCTTTTTGTGTTTCCTTAGGAATGTCCTGTTTTGAAAGTCACAGGTTCTCAGCTCTATTGGTCCTCAAGTGGAGGACTGTAGTTAACATCAGAGCAATTAAGAGCTCAAACTATTGTGTTAACTTGTGGATAAAGGAATATTTTTTTTCTTTTTTTAATCATTTGCACTCAGAGTCTCTATTCAATCTTTTTAGGCCAGGACACTCCAGTAACATTAAGAACAGCACTTAATATGCCACTCTCTTCAGCTACAACTCAATGAATCACATTGCATAACACATACACAACAGCATAAATCTCATGATCTACTGGGACACCACAGGTCTAGCCTAAACCAGCATTAGAGAAAAATCTAAATTATCATCTGCCTTGAACTCTTGAAGAGAAAACAACAAAAAATAATATAGTGATTCCATAATGAAAGAATAATACCTCACTTCATCTGGAAAAAGATGTTTTCCAGATTTCTCATCAAGTCTTTGCTAAAGCCTGTTGAAACATGAGAGCTCTGCATAGTTTCATTCAATTAGTTTGTGCAGACTGATGTTTTCTTTATAGTAAAAATACAGAAAATGTATCACTGCAAAAAGAGTCCAAGTCCACTTTCCTTGTGTTCTTGATACATTAAATCTGCATTTGCAATTCTGATTTTTGGGACAGTTATAAACCCGACGCCTTTTTTTTTGCAGCCACTAGAGTAGCATCTCTACACCGAACAGAAGATTTGTCTACAAACTCTGCTCTGGCTGGGAGAAAAGAATCAGTGCATTCAAACCTGCAGGAAATAACTTGGAGAAATGGTCAGAGAAAATTTCAGAAGCAAAGTAAACAGCAGTTTGTGATATGGCCCAGCAGGTTAAATGGATACCGAGACATTTGTTCATCTTCATGTTGTGAATACATAACTCCTTGGAGTCCTTTTGGCACACAGACAACACACGTACTTGAGGAGGGTCTCGTTCAGATGAACCACAGCCCAGCAGTAACGTCATCTGTGTAGCAGGGTGGTGTGGACACATAAGCATTCTGACAACATACATGCTACATAAAGATGGAAGGTGAAGCAGCCATGCATTAGTTTACAAAAGACATCCTACAGCTGCACAGTCAAAGAGCTTAGAGGAGGATACTGTGTCCGTGTCCAACTGCTGCCCTTGCAGCAGCTGCAGGTGGACATACTTGTTTGTCTCCTGCAAAACTATATACTTCAGTAACATAAGGTCATTACTACACTGAAGCAGAGTCTGACCTATTGCAAGGACACAGTAACCCACACAATGTTTGGAAACAGAGAAAAGTTCGTAACAATCTACTAGACCCTCAGGATGAGAATTAATTCCTGCTCCCTGTATTACTCAGTTTCTAGATGTACTTGAAGGGAAAGGAGAAGAGGAAGGAACAGTTTCCAGTTTTGATGGAGAGAGTAAAGTGGCCTACAGTTGTCAGAGGTATAACAGATGATGCTTGATGACTTAAGGTTGTAACGTGGCACCCAACAACAGGTGAGAACAAATTCTTGGATTCTGGTAGCAACTTTAGCAAAAGTTCTTCCAGCAAGCCCTCCACTTCATAAGTACAAATATTCTCTCCATGCTCATATTTTTTCTTGGCATTCATAAAGCAGTCCAATGAACACATCCTTTCCAAGTCTTCCAGTCTATTAGAGGGGAGTGACCTCTGTACCCAATCTCTCTCTTGTTTAAAGAGAGAAGAAATGTTCATAGAATCATAGAATCATAGAATGGTAAGGTTGGAAGGGACCTCAAGGATCATCTAGTTCCAACCCCCTGCCATAGGCAGGGACACCTCCCACTAGTACAGGTTACTCAAGGCCTCAATGTTACTTGCTGAATGCCCCCACATATTCTAATGGGGGTTTTGTTTGTTTAAAGAGAGAAGAAATGTCACTTGCTGAATGCCCCCACATACTGTACACAGGAAGCTTCCAGACTACCACCCTCAGAAGAGTCTGCTGCATTCTGGGTTTGGTTTCTTTAGAAACAAACCAAGCAATCAATCATGAATTACTTGAGTTTTGATGCTTTCATTTATGATCCTACTGGTACTGGGAGTTGGAAAGACAGATAAAAAGACGATTTTGAACTTTATTGAGTCTGATTAACTGTCTGGTTTGGGCTCAATTTAAATTTGTCAAAAGTCCCCTGCCATCTTTTCCCTATTCCACACACAAATGAGACTGTCACACGATTCAGAAACTGTGCAACTTCTGAAAAGAAATGCAGGAGGCTGTCTGTCAGCTCACTCAGCAAAACAGCCAACCGAGTCAGCTAACCTGCGATTTCCCTTCTTCCAGTCATCTGTTCAACATCTCTCAGATCTGTTTTCAATGGTGTCAAAATGCATGTCAACAGGATGAAGATCCAGCAGGAACTAGGATCTTGCAACGATGTAGAAGGTTCTGTCTTCAATGATGCTTATAGTAGCTACTATAAGGCTACCTTATAGCAGCCTTCCAGTATCTGAAGGGGACCTACAGGAAGGCTGGGGAGGAATTGTTGACAAGGTCTTGTAATGACAGGACAAGGGGCAATGGGTTTGAACTGGTAGAGGGGAGATTTAGACTGGATGTTAGGAGGAAGTTCTTTGCAGTGAGAGTGGTGAGACACTGGCACAGGTTGCCCTGGGAGGTTGTGGCTGCTGTCTCCCTGGAGGTTTTCAAGACCATGTTGGACAAGGCCTTGAGTGCCCTGTACTAGTGGGAGGTGTCCCTTGCCTAAGGCAGGGGGTTGGAACTAGCTGATCCTTGCGGTCCCTTCCAACCTTACCATTCTATGATTCTATGCTGGGGTATAAGGGGGCAAGTTGCAGCTCCAACTGCTCAGCAGATCCAGAATAACACAATTCAAGAGAGAGAGGAGGCAGTTGTGGGGAGCAGGGTGCCTTTTGTTTCCAGCAGCCATTTCTACAAAATCGGTACAGACCACTCCAAACACACCTCCCCTGAACCGCTGATGTGGCCAGGTAGCAATCTTGTAACACAGCTATCCGCTGGTAATTTACCTAAAGGTCTGGCACATACCAACTGCTAAAATCTGCACATGGTTTAAAGCAGAACTGGTCAAATTCAGTATTCCAAATAGCATTTATTACAAACTTAATGTGATTTTTCTGCTTTTTATGGCTATCTCAGAGCTTTTCCTTTAAAAACTGAAGAGTTGGCTGAACGTTTTTGAAATCAAATCTCATTGGCTAGTTATTCACTTCATTTATCTACAATTTAATTTCCACGTTGCATGATAAATCACCCCAATCACTCAGCACTGCATTGCTTTGGTTTCAATGACAAATAATTTACGGCTCCTTTTAATCCACAAATTTTTAGGATTGTTAACTTTGTTAGCAAGATTTTGAGCTTTTGAGCTTTGAAACCATTTTAAATACTCTAAAATTCTCCAAAGGCTTGCGAGAAACAACAAAAAACCTCATTATGACCCAAAAGAAAAAAAATAAAAGTGCTTCAGTTTGAAAAGAGAGTCATATTTTGGAGTTCTTTTTCATACTCAGTTAACTTTACATACACTTACAGTGGCAGTAGATTTATACATCACCATTGTCACCTGTTCAAAATGGAATGTTCAGGTTGGGGTCTTTCTTGTCTTTGGTTTGGGTTTGGTTTCTTTTTTGGGATTTTGAGGTTGGGTTTTTTAGTTTGGTTTTGTTTCTTTTTTTGGTTTTGGTTTTTGTGTGTGGTTTGGGAATATTTTTGCCAGTTTTTGTGTGTGTGGTTTTGGGGTGGGTTTTTTGGTTTTTTTTTTTTGTTTTTTTAGGGGGGGGTTTGTGTAATTTTGG
>VWZE01005419.1:7268-17268 GCA_013396675.1 Eubucco bourcierii | reverse complement strand
ATTAGGCAATTCTACATGTCTGTCTTGATAGGTGGGGTTTACTGAAGCACTTAATCAGTTTCTGAAGGGGCATCGTAGTGCCAATCCAAATGCTTATTTAAACAGAGCACATCATAGTGCCAAATCCAGCATATTCTGCAGCAGCATGGAAACAACAGAATCTGTGAGACACAGATTGCCTCACACACTTTTTTTTTTGTTGTTTTGTTTTTTTTTAAACCAGATTTCAATGTGAAGGAGCAATTGTCCTGCACTCATCCCATGTAAGCTTAGCAGGTCTAGAAATTGCAGCATGGGAAGTATTTTATATTATTGGGTTTTCCTGGCAAATAAAACAATTACAGGAATTCCAGTACAAGCTCTTCCTGAAACTGTGCTAATGAGGGTTTGAATCTTACAAAACTCCATTTAAATCAAACTATTCATTTGCAAATCCATCACATACAGCACACACATAGTAGGTGTGGGTCATTTCATTGGAATTAGAAAGCAAATGTCTCTATACATGAGAGGTCACCAGTTGTTGTAAGTTAAAATCTTTTCACTGTTAGGCATAATTAAAATACTCTAACAGTGGTTTCAGTAATTTAAACATTGCAGTATTGTTGTAATATTTTTCTAGGCTTCAAGAGTTCACAATTGTTTGGTCCCATCAAATCTGGGAACACTAGAGAAGTTATCACCCATCAAGGTAATTACTTTCAAGTTGAAATAATTACTCCATCAATGTTAATGGTCTTTCAACTTCAATAAAGCACTCACCTGCCGATAATCACAGCTAACCTCTTGCTCTCATGCAATTCCCTCTCTATTTAGCAGGTTATATTACAGCCGTTAGAGTGGTCACTTGTCCTGAACAGCTGCTGAATTTCACTTTGATCGGCTGTGAACCATAAAAAAATTAGTCATCTGTGTATGATTTCCCTCTAACCCATAAGCCCTTGCAGAGCTAAGGATATGATCTTTTGACTGTATTAGGGCACTGCTGAGCAGCCATCTTGTTTCTGGTTGTGGCTACTTTCCACCCACTAACAGCAGCAGGGCAGCCTAATTAACTTCTGCCCTCCACTGCCATTTGCGGCTTTCATTCTTTGCTAAGCAGCACATCTGAGTTTGTGACATGTGCAGGGATTCCTCCATTTGCTATCATCGTGTTTTCTTAGAGTGCAGCCTATTTCCCAGCTATCTGAAATAGGAACATAAAAAAAAAAAAAAAGAAAAGGTTTTGCAGATATATTTCTCTGGTATATTTTTTCTCATTCTTGTGGCTGTAAACTTCTTTCCCACATCTATATGGAAGTTTTCATGCACAGCTCTGCACAGTGCATTAGGGAATAATATCGTGTACAAGGAAGGCCACAAAGATGATCAGAGGGCTGGAGCAGCTCTGCTATGAGGACAGGTTACAAGAGTTGGGGCACTGTAGCCTGCAGAAGAGAAGGCTTCGAGGAGACCTTAGAGTAGCCTTCCAATATCTGAAGGAGGCCTAGNAGGCCTTGTGTGCCCTGTACTAGTGGGAAGTGTCCCTGCCTATGGCAGGGGGTTGGAACTGGATGATCCTTGAGGTCCTTTCCAGTCTATGATTTTATGTGGCATCTCATCTCTAATGCAGCCAAATGTTCACTGGCCCATATGAAGAAACAGAAACAAAGGCTCACCCTTAATGTATTAAGTATTTCTGAATGTGATGAATAGAAAAGAACTAACTCTAGATGCAAGATTCCTGATATCTGTAAAATGCTGCACATGTATATGGTAGTATTGTCCACCAGCCACCTAAAATTAGTTCTGAGATAATGTATTTTATGTGGAGGTTTTCAGCAAGTAGACTTTATTATTTTCCCTCTGGTTATACATTCAATGCACAAATTACTGTCTGGTTATAACAGGATAATCACACAAGCCAAAGCCTCATCCTCATACCAGAGTCTATTATTATTGCTGCTTTGCAATATGTCTACAGATTTTCCTACCACAGGTGAAGCATTTGCCAAGAGGAGCTTGGCCAATGTAGTTATTTATCATCACCCCAAATAATGTAAGGTAGGTCAACATGTGTTCTCAACTGTTAGCATAGCTGCATCCAAACCAACGGCTTTGCTGGTGCAGCGATATCAGCTAAGAGACATGTTAATTTTTTATGTCCCAAGATGACATAGCTATGCCAAAAAAAAAAAAAAGCCTTGTAGGATAAATTTGGGCTGAAAGCCTCATACTGAAAAACACATCATGAATAGACACAGCTGTAGGATTTCCCAGGAGCAGGGCCTATAATGCTTACACCTATCTCTTGCATTCTGTAATTATAATTATGTTCTTGTGGAGGAGGATTTAACTCACCAAGGCCTTGGTTCTTCACAGTAATAATCATAGAATCATAGAATCATAGAATGGTAAGGTTGGAAGAGACCTTAAGGATCATCCAGTTCCAACCCCCTGCCATAGGCAGGGACACCTCCCACTAGTACAGGTTACTCAAGGCCTCATCCAATCTGGCCTTGAACACATCCAGGGAGGGAGCAGCCACAACCTCCCTGGGCAACCTGTGCCAGTGTCTCACCACCCTCACTGTAAAGAACTTCCTCCTAAAGTGATCACTAATGGAGATCACTTTCCAGAGAAGGCAAAATTTGTCTTTGTAGCCCTCACATCTCTGGATGCTTTTCATTCTCCACATTCCAACTACATATTCTTATACTTTTCACATCTATTTGGCTTTGAATTCTCCTGCTTATGATAAACAACCAAATAATCCATAGAACTGGCATGAGATAAACAGTGTTGCACACCCACAGAACATCTACCAAGACAAAGTCCACTCAGCCACAGTTTTACCTCCCAGCAACATCTGGAATACAACCGTTAGAGAGCTGTAATGTTTTGATGCCATTTGGCACATACTTGTTTTATAATGAAATCAGGTCTGGGTCCTACATTCACAAGCTCAAGCCTTAAGTTCACAAGAATGAAAAGCTTGCTCTGGCAACCCAGTCACTTTATGCAGATTTCTCTAATTGAGAGCTTACTCTCAATCCATTGCTCTATAAACACATCTGCCTCACGTAAATGCTGTCAGTAAGATACTAAATATCATTCTTGCTTCAGAGGGTTAAAATTAACTGGGAAGACACTGCAGGAGACGTTTGTACTGCTATAACCAGTCTTGACTTGACTTTGCTCTGCAAATAAACCAGAATGTCAGTTTAACTTGCTGTCACCTAACATCTGTCACTACACTCCTGCTCAAACAAGCCAGGGAAATGGGTGACACTGCTCTTTAACTGCAAAACATCAAAATAGTTTACCTGTACCTCACTGGCTTGTAACAGTGCTGGGAGGTCCTCCTTTTGTTTGAGTTGCTCTCAGAACTCACTTCTCATTTCTACCTCCACAGGCAGTACAAAATGTCAAGGGGTCAGTGATAACGAACCGGGCAACCATACCTTTGACACATTAATTCAAATACAGATAAGTGCACCTTAACTGGGGAGTGAATAGCTGCAGTTTGGAAAGGCAGAGCGGATGTGTCTGTCAAATGATTTGAAAACCCAGAAGATGCTGCTCATTTGACTCTGGAAATGGCTGGAAACGAGCTGTCAAATGAGAACAGTCTGCAGGGATATTAGCGAAAGCTTTAATTTGTATCTTGCAGTGTCACAGGGACTGCATTTCTGCTGTAGGTTTTGGTCAAGCTTTCTGTCCTGTAGCAGCCAACCAGGAAGAAACTGACTTGACCAAGGGTGGGACTGGCTACTGTGATTTGAGTATTGCCTTTTTTTTTTTTTCCCCCTCCCTTCTGGAATAATCTAATGGGATAAGAATGGAGTCTAAAGATTAAATAAAGAACCGAACTCATTGCTCGCTTAATACTTTAAGTCTTACTTGTAACATGGAAGCTTGTGTGAGAGAATGACTAATGGTGTATCCCACGAGGGAGCTCCAATAGAGATGCTTTAGGAGATTAAATGATTTAGCCCAGTACCCCTGAAAGCTATATTTTAAAGGGGCAGAAGTTTAATCACTGGAATGCTAGCTCCTTCAATAAAATTACATTTTAATTAAAGTGTCTCATTCACAAAGCTACAGTTAAGGGTACATCAGCAATTTCATCATAAAGTTCTATTTTTAAAGGGTTATAACTTTGAAAGTTGGTGTCCAGGCTTTTGCCTGCTGGGATAATTGACCTGACCTCCCGAAGATATCTTTGATAACAGGACTCCATGCACTTTATGTCAATAACTTTGATTCAAAGCTTTAGCTGTTCTGCTATATTCAGAAAAGGCAGGATTCAGATCTCAGCTTCTCAGTATAAATAAGTAACAACTCTATTGAGTTAATGTAGTTACCACTGCATTAACATAGCTTAGAAAGAGTGCAACTGATGGAAGAGCTACGCAGAGAGATTTCTCCCCAAAGGGTAGTATAGTGTTTTAAAATTAAAAAAAGGATAGCAAAAATAATAATGGATAAATGTTCATGATAAAGGACAGTAAAAAACACTGTGCAAATCAGTTTTGCTGCAAGACTAGCAGGACAGCTATACATATGCTGCCAGAATGTCATTTAGATTCAGGAGCGTGTTTGGGGAAAATAAATGATTTTGGATTCAAGAACATACTAATTCAGTAAACAATAACTTGTTAATTTAAAAGGCTTTTAACTGATGCTGTTAAAAAGCCACACTGTGGCAACATTATTTAAAATGCCATTTTGGTAGGTTTTATTACCCACAATACAACCATCTTGGACATTTTGTGTTGTTGTTGGCATGCTTAGAAGACATTGCAATGCATGAGTGGCAGGGTCAGTTCCAATGCTCAGCAACACATTGCACGCTGTGAGGCAGAGTATTAGGAAAAGCTCTGTCATTTCTCTGGTGGTGAAATCTTAGCTATCCAATCACAACTATGTGCTTCTTGTTTGAAAAACAAGTTCAGAGAGTTAAGTATCAAAATTCTACTTTTTAAAACCTAACATACTGTACAATGCAAATGCAACTATTTCAGAAGCAAAAAGTATATATTCTTATCATTCAGTGCAGGACTTGCTTTCTTCTTGAGAAGATGCATTACAAACTTCATTTGTTTAGGCTTCCAGGAAGACAGGTAAAAAACTGCTTTGGAAACACATGACCACAAGAGTATACAAGATTACTGAGCTGGAAGCTTTTCCCACCTTAGAATCAGGGTTGATAGGGACCACAAGGATCTTCTAGTTCCAAATCCCCTGCCATGGGCAGGGACACCTCACACTAGATCAGCCTGGCCAGAGCCTCATCCAGCCTGGCCTTAAACGTCTCCAGGGATGAGGCTTCCACCACCTCCCTGGGCAACCCTTTCCAGGGTCTCACCACCATCATGGTCAAGAACGTCTTCCTAACATCAAGATTTGTCTAAGGGAGTTACTTAAAGCTTACTATTGGGTATGCCGGAGAAAGCTCTTTAGGATCCTACTGGGATGTTAAACAGAGATTGAGGAATCAAAGAATTTAGGGGATTTCTGGTATTATTCAATACAAACATGGCCTACGAATATAAGTTCGTGAAAATTCTAGGTTTAAGAAACTGAGGTAGTACTACTTAGGAAACACAACTTTATTACAATTAGCTTAAAGATTTTATAAAACTTATTTTCAGGAGACAGCCAAGTACAGCAGCCATCCTAATATGCACCAGTTCAGTTCAACTATCAACAATCAACTATAGAAAGACTAGAATGTAATACACATGTGGGAGGAGTAGTGGTAACTGCACAAACCATAATATTTCTGTCATTGATTTACATAACATTGTCAGTCAGTTCACAAACCAACCTCCTTCTCCCTCCACGTACTGAATAGAAATGTAGTATTTATAGATTCATGTTAAAGTACCTTGAAGGGAAAGACATGTTAGCAGTGTAAAACAACATTCTAAGGTATGTAATGAAAGTAAAAGTAGATCTTGTTGTATTACTGATGGATTATGAGAGGAACATGCAAATGTGTTGCATATATGAACCAGGTAATCAGCAATTTATTCACTTTGTGATTCCAACTGAATCACAAAACTGGAATTATACAAAAGAAGAACGGATTTTGTTGTTATTTCCACATATCCTGTGAAGCTAATCATAGAATGGTAAGGTTGGAAGGGACCTTAAGGATCATCTAGTTCCAACCCCCTGCCATAGGCAGGGACACCTCCCACTAGTACAGCTCACTCAAGGCCTCCTCCAACCTGGACTTGAACACCTCCAGGGAGGGAGCAGCCACAATCTCCTTGGGCAACCTGTGCCAGTGTCTCACCACCCTCACTGTAAAGAACTTCTTCCTAACATCCAGTTTCAATCTCCCCTCTGCCAGTTCAAACCCATTGCCCCTTGTCCTGTCATTGCAAGACCTTGTTAATAGTCCCTCCCCAGCTTTCCTGTAGGCCCCTTCAGATACTGGAAGGCTACTCTGAGGCCTTGAGTGCCCTGTACTAGTGGGAGGTGTCCCTGCCTATGGCAGGGGGTTGGAACTAAATGATCCTTGAGGTCCCTTCCAACCTTACCATTCTATGATTCTATGATTCTATGATACTCTAAGGTCTTCTGGAAGCCTTCTCTTCTCCAGGCTGCAGAGCCTCAACTCTCTCAGCCTGTCCTCATTTTTGACAGTCAGATAAAAAGCTCAGGACAGTATCTCAGAGTGAGGCTGACAATGTTAGATACCTGTTCTTAATTCCTCCAGAAACAACCCATTTAAGCTTTTGGGTAACCCACTTGCCTTTACTGGGAATTAGATACTAATATGAAACGTGTTGGTCTGCGTTGGGCCACACACAACATTTAAACCAACAAAAGTAATGGCAATTGGAAATCCAACTTTCCCAATCCGTGTTACACCTCATGTTAAAATATGACAGTGATGGAAGTGTAGTAAAAGCAACTTAAAACTGGGTTTGTGGTCCAGTTCTTACCGTTACGGTCAGCGCAGTAACAGCTGGGATGCTAAATGTTGGATCACTGCGTTTTTCTTGGTAGACCACTCGGTAGAGAGAGATAACACCATTGGGAGAGACAGGCTGGGTCCAGTTCAACCGCACCGAATAGGCACTTGTTGCTTGTGCCCAAGGGGCTTCCATGCCCCATGGGGAAGCCTCCAGAGTCTGGATCGAAGCCCACAGGCTGTCCACTGACCCCACAGCATTTTGAGCTCTGGCACGATACTCATAGAGAGTAAAAGGTTTTAGAGCATCAGATGCATCAATAAATTCCAAAGCTCCTTTGGACCAGATGAACAAAAGCAGTTCTTCTTGACTGCCCACAGGACGTCTGAAACGAAACCAAAGGCAACGTGTTTAAAACTGAAAATAGCTTTAGAGGCCCACAGTAGTAGATCCTGAAGTTCTAAATTCAACCTCTACCTCAAAATAATAGAGAACTTATTTCTGTACATTATACATACACAAGGAACTGCCTATCTTGGCATGTTAGAAGCATTTCCCTGAACTTGTGTTAGGTGCTGAGTAGTGAAGAGATTTTTGAGGAAATAATTTTAATTATTCTCCTTTACCTTGAAGACTACAATAAAACACTTCAACTAAGTGTGCTGTCACAATCTTCAGTAGCACAGTATCAATACAACAGCACGCATTGTCCTTCGAGAACACATCAGATACAAGACTTTTAGAACTTAGAACATGAGATTTTTAAATCCTTGTGCAGTTGATGAGTAATGACTTCCATTGCAATATGGCTACAAATTTTCAACATTCCCTCACTTATGGAAAACTTATTTACTTGAGCTAAATGTTATTTAGTGAGTAAGGGATAAATATTATACCAAGCCCTCTAAACCAAAGCCATGTACTTTTAATTTCTGGTTTTCTCAAAATAAATATCCCATTTGTTCTTGTGAATGGACTAAGCAATCCCTTGTGCATAAACTCGGCAGGATTTGCAGCTCAAACACAAAAACTCACTACAGTATCACAAATAGTGCTTTCTGTAAACCACATATATTTCCAATGCTGTTTTTGTTTAAAAATGCAAACTTAAGAAGAAAATTCAGTGGCTTTTGGCACAATGAGATTTTATTTTTCTATACATGTATATATATATGTGTGTGTATATGGACGTATGTAGGTATATACAGCATTCCTACTACAGATCTCCTTGTGTTGGACCTAGTGACATCCTAAGTATCAGAGATTACAGAGGATCCTCAGCCCCTTTCTAATGTGGTGCCTTCTAGTAGGTAATTTACAACAGCTGTAATAAGGCAAACACTCATCTTCAAAACAGAGTTATCAAATCAATTCTTTCACTTGGCATAAAAATGTTTGTGTGAAATTAAGTTGGTTACATTTAAACACTGCTATAAATCTCGGTGATGGTTGTGCTGCACTGCATATGAATTTAAGTATTCTACTCGTCACAGGAGCCTTGGCCTTTGCAGAACATAAAAGCACTTTCGCCATCCATGCCAACCACAAACATGGAATTACATTATGTGTCACTTGTTTGATTGCAAGTAGGCTAAGTTTGGAGAAGTAAAATTAGTTTGTCTGACTACTGGGTGTCATCATGACTACACAGACACACACATACACAGAGAAGCCAAGTCAACCAAGTCCTGGGTTGCAGCAAGAGAAACGTGGCCAGCAGGGCAAGGGATGTGACTCTCTGCCTTTACTCTGCTCTTGTCAGACCCCATCTGGAGTACTGTGTACAGTCCTGTAGCCCCCAGCACAGGAAGGACATGGAAGTGTTGGAGTGGGTCTAGAGAAGGGCCACAAGGATGCTCAGAGGGCTGCAGCAGCTCTGCTGTGAGGGCAGGATACAAGAGTTGGGGCTCTGCAGCCTGGAGAAGAGAAGAGAAGGCTTCCAGGAGACCTTAGAGCAGCCTTCCAATATCTGAAGGGGGCCTAGAGGAAGGCTGGGGAGGGACTATTGACAAGGTCTTGCAATGACAGGACAAGGGGCAAGCAGTTTGAACTGGCAGAGGGGAGATTTAGACTGTATGTTAGGAGGAAGCTCTCTGCAGTGAGGGTGGTGAGACACTGGCACAGGTTGCCCAGGGAGGTTGTGGCTGCTTCCTCCCTGGAGGTGTTCAAGGCCAGATTGGATGAGGCCTTGAGTGACCTGTACTAGTGGGAGGTGTCCCTGCCTATGGCAAGGAGTTGGAAATAGATGATGCTTGAGGTCCCTTCCAACCTTGCTATTCTATGAATATTTCTTGGGCAAAAGAAAATCTGTATTTCACAGATTTGGTAGTCAACCAAACAGTTACTCTAAAAACACAAAATGCATCAAATTTAAAAACCTGATAATTGTACCTGTTTGTAATAATACATACAAATATGAAGAATATGACGAATGCATGTGCATACACAGCAGTTTATTCATGCATATAGAAGGCATGCAGGAATCAATTATTTTCTTATATGAAGCTAAAGAATTTTTGCTATTCTCTGAGATAAGCAGCCTACATTGACACTTCAGTTTAACAGGGTTAAAGCATGGTTTAAAATTTAAAAAAAAAAAAAAGTTTTGAGGTACAATGTCTTGAGTAAAACAAGCAAATGACGTGATGCACTGATACTGAGAATTGGTTAGCAGAACTTGATTAAAAAAAAAGTAAGTGGATCAGGTAGGAAAGATTTTGCAGGAATCCCCTTTCTTGCAATAAAATGCCTAGAATAATAATAATAAAAAAATCTTATGCTGACTCCAAAATTCCATCACCTATTTTTAATACACCTCTCCATGCTCTATCATAACAGCAAATTAAGCCCTGTAGTGGAAGGGGTCATTAATTACTGTGAGGTGATATTTTAAAAATATTAATAGAATTTATTAATATTAACTATTCAGAACTCGTGGCACTCCAATCACCAAAATAATAATAGCAACAGGTTCTTGCATCATTATGGAAACTATATACAGATTATAATAGGATCTAGAAAGAACTATTAAATATACTTAGTATTTGAACTCGACTAAACTGGCAGAGAAAGCTTTGCGGTCAGTGTAC
>VWZE01005418.1:60009-74214 GCA_013396675.1 Eubucco bourcierii | reverse complement strand
ACCGACGGCACCGGCTACCTGCGCTCCGGGGCGGCCGCGGGCTGCAGCTACTCCCCGGCCCCGCTCCCGGCCCCGCTCCCCGGCCCCTTCGCGGTCCCCCCAACCTGTTGGGCGCCTGCGGCCGGCGCTCCCTGCCCATCCTCGGCGCGGCCCGGCAGGCCGGGCTGGGCTGGGCTGCACGGCCACGCTCCGCACACGGCGGGCGGCACCGGCGGCCCCGGGGGGGAGCTGGCGGGGGGGCACCCCCCGCNGGGGCGGAGCTGGCGGTGGGACACTCCCCGCACGTGTGAGGACAGCGGCCCCGGCAGACGACTCTGCACCTGCCCTCTATCCACTCCTTCAGCCGCCCCTCCTTCCCTATCTCCCTCCCTCTCTTGCTGCCCCTCCCATCACTCCATCCATTCCTCCATCCATCCATGCATCCGTGTCTCCATGCCTCCATCCTTCTCTCCATCTATCCCTCCATCCATCCTTGGTTCATCCATCCACCACTCCACTCCTCCATCCTTCCATCCCTCCATCCATTCGTTCATCCATCCTCACACCTATCTGTCCCCCACCACTTCCCCTTCCACTCCTCACTTTTTTACTCAACCACTTCTTCATCTATCCCTTCCTCCTGACATTCTGCCAGTCATCCATCCATCCATCCATCCATCCATCCATCCATCCATCCATCCATCCTTCCTTCCATCCATCCATCCATGCACCCTTCCATTCTTCTATCCATCTACCTTCCATCAATTCATTTCCCTTCCATCCCACCATTCCCTTCTCTCCACCAGTCTCTTCTTCTTTCCCTCCATCCATGCATCTTTCCATCTTCCATCCACCACTCCATCCTTCCCTCCACTCATTTGTCCATCCCTCCAACCTCTGTGTTTGCTCATCCCTCTCTCATTTCCTCCATGCCTCCATTCTATGTTTAATGTGAGTTTTGTTTCCTGCAAAGCAGGTCCAGAGAAGAGCAACAAAGAAGGTGAAGGATCTGGAGAACAGAGCTGGTGAGGAGCAGCTGAGGGAACTGGGGGTGTTTGGTCCAGAGAAGAGGATGCTGAGGGGAGATCTCATTGCTTTCTGCAGTTGCAGTGAAACAGGGATTGGTCTCTTCTCTCTGGTCTCAGGTGATGGAAGGAGAGGCAGTGGCCTGAAATTGTGCCAGGGGAGGCTTTGGTCGGAGATGAGGAAAAATTTCTTTGCTCCAAGAGTTGTCAGGGATTGGCACAGGCTGCCCAGGGAGGTGGTGGAGTTGCCATCCCTGGAGGTGCTGAAGACAGACATGGCTATGGCACTTTGGAACATGATTTAATGGCCATGGTGGTTCTGGGCTGATGATTGGACTGGATGATCTTAGATCTTCCAACCAAAACAATTCTACAATTCTATGGTCCCTGCTGAAAGATCACTCAGCACCTCCCTGACATCACAAAACCACCCACAACTTGGACTGGGTGACACCAGGCTGAGGACATGATGCTGATTCCTGCTTTGGTGACATCAAGAGCAGTGTGGCCAGCAGGGCAAGGGAGGGGATTCTGCCCCTTTACTCTGCTCTCCTCAGACCCCACCTGGAGTATTGTGTGCAGTTCTGGAGCCCCTGGCACAGGAAGGACATGGAAGTGTTGGAGCCAGTCCAGAGGAGGCCACCAAGATGCTGAGAGGGCTGCAGCAGCTCTCCTATGAGGACAGGCTGAGAGAGTTGGGGCTCTGCAGTCTGGAGAAGAGAAGGCTTCCAGGAGACCTTGGAGTGGNGTCCCTGCCTATGGCAGGGGGTTGGAACTGGCTGATCCTTGAGGTCCCTTCCAACCTTCCCATTCTATGATTCTGTGATTCTATGATTCTATGACACCTGGGAATGGTCTTTTTCTGCTGCCTTCAAGGCTGATGCTAAGAAAGGGCCTGAGCCACCTCCACCACTGACAATACTCACCCCCACACCACCCCAGGGCCCCATCTGCTGCATGGCCTTGGCACCAGACACAACCAAGCTGAGGTCACAGGCAGGGGTAAGATTCTGCCTTTGGGTTTCTCTGTGGGCTTCAGTTTTTCGGAAGAGAGTGACCACTGCTGCTGCTGTTCCGAGACTCGAAAGCTGCTGGGGGGCAGAGACAGCCCAGTGAGATTCCAGTGAACTTCATAAGAACCCAGCCCAATCAGAACCAAAATCCCCTGCCATGGGTGAGCAGCTGAGACAACCACCTGCAGGGCACACCACAGAACCATAGAACTCAACAGGCTGCCCAGAGAGCTTGGGGAGTCTCCTCCTCTGGAGACATTCAAAACCCACCTGGATGCATTCCTCTGTGACCTACTCAAGGTCACCCTGCCCTGGCAGGGAGCTTGGACTGGATGAGCTTTCGAGCTCCATTCCAACCCCTGATGTTCTGTGATCAGGTTGGAAGGAGCCCTCAAAGGTCATCTTGTCCAACCCCCCCTGCAGTCAGCACAGACATCTCCAGCTAGATCAGGTTACTCAGGGCCTCAGCAAGTTTGAGCTTGAGTGTCTCCAGGAACAGAGTCTCCACTGCATGCCTGGGCAGCCCGTTCCAGTGTCTCCCCATCCTCACTGTGCAGAGCTCCCTCCTGATGTCCAGCCTAAAGCTCCCCTGCTCCAGTTTCCAGCCTAAATCTCCCTTGCTCCAGTTTCAAACAATTACTCCTCATCCTATGCTCCTCATCCTATCCACACAGGCCCCTCTGAACAGTTCCTTCCCAGCCTTCCTGTAGGTCCCCTTCGGATACTGAACGGCTGCTGTAAGGGGTCCCCAGAGCCTTCTCTTCTCCAGGCTGAGCAGTCCCCAACTCTTCCAGCCTATCCCCACAACAGAGCTGCTCCAACCCTCCTTGTTGCCTCCTCTGGACCCTCTGCAGCAGATCCATGTCCTTGCTGTGCTGAGGGCCCCAGCTCTGGACACAGTGTTTCAGGCGAGTTCTCAGCAGAGCAGAGGGCAGAATCTCCGCTCTCCTTCTGTGGGCCATTGGCATTCTGGGCTGAAGGTCACCATGCAGCACAGCAGCGCTCAGCACCCCCTGCTGTCACCCACACTAGCTGCAGTGCCAAGGCATCTGCCTGCCTCCCTGATCACTCCACAGAGGGGGATCGACCTTCACCAGCTGAGCAGCCACCAGCAGTTCAGAAGAAATCCTTCATCAGCAAAAGCAGCAGGAAGGGGAAAGTCTTGTGTCACAGTGCCACCTGTCCCCAGACACTGCCCTGCAGAGCAGCCAAATAGTCAGGTGAAAAGGCTTTGTGCCACAGCTTCCTCTGGGCTTGAGAGCTTTGCACAAGCTGTAAAGGCTGGGTTCAGTTTTTGGGGTGCCAGCCTGCTTTCTCCCATCCCTTCTGTCCCATTCCCACCTCCTGGTTTCACACTCAGCTTTTCATCAGGTCTGTCCCTCAACTGGAGGATTTGGGGCACATCAGAGGGCTCAATCTACAGAGGCCAAAGTTCTCTGCATGTCAGAGCTGCAGCATATCCCCTCCCATCTTATGCCCTCCCCACATGATGTTCTGTAGCTGCTTGTTTTGCTCCTTGGTGCATGCTGCAGCCTGAGGAAGTTACCAAAACTGGTGGCTCGGAGGGGCTCGTGATGGAGGAAGGAAGCAGAAGAGCACAGGGAGGTGCCAGGCCATGCCCCAGCCACTGCCAAGAAGGCTGCTGCAGCTTGAAGGGACAGAAGTGACAAACAGCAGCATGGTAACCACCAGGCTGGAGCAAACACCTTCAGGGCAGGGCTCTAGAGGCAACCTCCAAGAGCTGCCAACACCAATGCCCAGGAGCTGCTGGGAGCAGGGTGCTGCTCTCATCCTTATACTGAACTCTGAGTTCAGGAGAGCCTGGGGATAGCAGTGCCATGCTCCAGGGTAACAACAGGGCAGCAGGAAAGGATCTCAGGTGGCTTTTAGGTAGTGTACAGATTGCAGGGGAAGCAGCTCAAGTCTGTCCATGTGGCATCAACCTACCCATGTGGCAGGGTTGCAGTCAGGGTGGCTGTGGTGACACTGACAGCGATGGCAAAGCTGAACAGCTCCAGCCAGAAGTGAGCTGGGCACAACTCAACTGTGCAGCTCCAGAGCTTGGTTCCTTCTCCTCCAGCTGCCTGACCAATGCAAGCCTAGGAGGAGGAAGCTGAGGCTGAACTCTGGTGACACAATTATTTAGACCTTTGTGTTCTCTGTGCTGCTGTAAACATGCTAGGGGCACGTGATGAAAAACTCTGACCTGGGGTAAACTCCCTCTGCCAGGGCAAACATGGAGCTGGTCACCTCTGCTGGACAAGCTCTGTGCTGGAGACACAGAGCTGCCAACACTGCTCTGCCATTGTGCTCAGCTGGTCCTCACACAGTGGATGTGGTGAGGTAAAGAGATCCAAATATAGAATCATAGAATGTCAGGAGCTGGAAAGGGCCTCAAAAGCTCATCCAGTCCAACCCCCCTGCCAGAGCAGGATCACCCAGAGCAGATCATACAGGAACACATCCAGGCAGGTCTTGAATATCTCCAGAGAGGAAGACTCCACAACCCCCCTGGGCAGCCTGTTCCAGTGCTCTGTCACCCTCACAGGATAAAAATTCTTCCTCAAGTTCACATGGAACCTCATGTGCCTCAGCAGCCCATTCCAGCAGTCAGTGACTCTCTCAGGCAACAACTTTCTCCTCACCTCCAGCCTAAACTTCCCCTGGCACAGCTTGAGACTGTGTCCTCTTGTTCTGCTGCTGCTTGCCTGAGAGAAGAAAGCAACCTCCTCCTGGCTACAAGCACCCTTCAGGTAGCTGGAGACAGCAAGAAGGCCTCCCCTGAGCCTCCTCTTCTCCAGGCTAACCAATCCCAGCTCCCTCAGCCTCTCTCCATAGGGCTGTGCTCCAGGCCTCTCCCCAGCCTCGTTGCCCTTCTCTGGACACACTCAAGCACCTCAATGTCCTTCTTCAATGGAGGGGCCCAGAACTGGACACAGCACTCAAGGTGTGGCCTATCTCCTGTTCCCAGGGAGAAGAGACAAGCACCCACCTCACCCCAGCCTCCTTTCAGAGAGTTGCAGAGACCCTGGAGGTCTCCCCTCAGCCTCCTTTACTCCAGGCTGAACACCCTCAGCTGCTCCTCCCCAGCTCTGTTCTTCAGACCCTTCCCCAATTTTGTTGCCCTTCTTTGGACACACTCCAGCCCTTCATGTCCTTCTTGGAGTGAGAGCCCTAAAACTGGACCCAGTATTCAAGGTGTGGCCTCACCAGTGCCTGGTACACAGAGTCAATCCCTGCTGTGGTCCTGCTGACCACACAATTGCTGATTCAAGCCAGAATGCTGGTAGCCTTTGTGGCCACCTGGGCACAAGCTGGCTCATCCTCAGCCACTGCCAGCACCTCCTAGGGGCTTTTCTGCTGGGCACTTTCCAGCCACTCTGCCCCAAGCCTGAAGCCTTCACAGGGTTGTTGTGAGCCTGGTGCAGGACCCAGCACTTGGCCTTGTTGAACCTCTTTCAACTGACCTCAGCAACCTTCTGTCTCCTCAGGGATTTGCACATGGACTGCCTCTCTCCTCACTGGGCCCTTCTCATGTGGCAGGAGGCTCTGGGGCAAAGTCAACTTGGGGTAAGTCCTTCACTGCCCCATGGCCTTGATCTGTGCTCCTTATTCATCTCTGCCTCATCTCTCCCTGTGTCTAAACAAGGTGGGGAGCAGCAGCCTCAGGAGCTGGCAAGTGTCCGAAATATCCCACACAGGCTTCCTTCGTGTCCTCCTCACCCACAGTGTCTTTCCACTGGGTTGCTGCAGGCAGATGCTGTCTCTGGCTCTGCTCACCCTTCACAGGAAGCCTGATGGAAGGTCCTCTCTGCCCAGGCAACATCTCTGCAAAGGCAGCCATGTGGAGAATCCCTCCCTCCACAGGCTGTGATTTCCCTTGGCCAGGTCAAATCCCCCACAGAGATTCATACCTGCCCTGGAACCTCTCTCCCACCCACTTAAGCCTGCTGTTCTCCTCATGGGGGGTTTGCTGCTGCCTGGAGATCTGGAGAGGAGGCAGAAGAACCACACAGGAGCCCAGCAGCAGGATGAATGACTCAGTTGAACATCATCCAGGAATTGGGCTGGAAGAAGCAAGAAGAGGCCAGCTCCAGGCAGAGGGGTGCTGAGGTGTTGTGCTGGGGTGTCCTGCTGGGCTCAGACCAAGATACACATTGATGATTCAATAACTCAGCTCCCAGAAACACCACAAAGCCATCAGGTCCTGGCACTGTCCAAAAGCTGCAGACCACAGCTGGCACATCTCCCTAGCAGGTCTCCAGCAGATTCAGGATGGCTGCCTCTGTCCTCATACAGACACCAAGGCCATCATGTGCTGCTGTGCCTCTGGCTGCAGCCACCACAGCTCTAGGTGTGCTTGTTGCTTCCATCTGCCTGTGTTCACCTAGTGATGGAGCTTCACAACCCCAGGGGAGCAGCTCAGAGGCCTCTCCACTGCCTGCACAGCTTCAGAGAGAAGGGGAAGCAGGATCCACTGAAAAGGGAACCTGCTTTTGTCTCTCTGGTTCCCACTTGCCACTTGTGCTTTTCATTTCTCTGATGCAACTCAAAGGATACTGAAAGATTGCTCAACACCACCTGAGACCAACCCTTGGGAAATGAAAATAGGCCACAGGCTTCAGTGGTAGCAGATCTGACCCCAGATGTTCCCCTTCTGCTTCCCATGCAGGAGGTCACCTTCAGTGACCCAAGGCAGCCAAGTGCTGAATGTTTCCTGGCCATCTCTGGGGTGGAAGGGTTCCAGAGCTGTCACACCTTGCTTGATCTGCTCTCTTCTGTTCTCCTGCCCCATGCAAGCTGTGCCTGTAGCATAGAATCCAGAACCCCAGACTGGTTTGGCTGGGAAAGGATCTTTAAAGCTCATTTAGCCCAACCTCCCTGCAGTCATCAGGGACATCGGTAGGTTACTCACAGCCCCCAGAAAAACCCTGACCAGCAATGGCTCTAAAGATGGGACACCTATTACCTCATTGGACATACTCCAGCACCTCAATATCCTTCCTGGAGTGAAAAATCCAAAACTGAACCCAGGATTCAAGATGTGGCCTCACCAGTGCTGAGTACAGTGGGATAATCACCTCTCTAGTCCTGCTGGCCACAATATACCTGCTGCAGGCCTGCTTGGCCACTTGGGCACACTGCTGGCTCATGTCCAGCTGCTTGTTCTGCCATGGCACTGCTGGGGTTTCCCAGCCCTTTGCTCACTCAGCCTGAGCCACAGCCCCTCGATGGGATTGCAGCATCATGGGGATGCTGCCCCAGCACGGAGCTGAGCTCTCCTGTCAGATGCTGAACCTTTGCCCTCTTGCACAAGAGCACTCTCCAGCAGACAAATGATTAGCAGAGCTGCTCCAGCACTGGGTCCTGCCTGCTCAGCTGCTGCTCTTTCACCTGCTGCAGAAGCTGCCTCCAGGCTCTACTGAAGGTCTTACCTTGAAGCAAGATGCTGCTGCAAGAAGTCCCTTTCCATTCAGAGAGCTGGGATTGCCCCAGCCTTGCCTGGACAAAAAAGCCCTCTCCCGAGGCTAGAAGACTCTGTTCTCCACGTTTCAGATCTTCCCTTTCTGGCCCAGGTTCCCCAGAGCTTTGCAACAGGGTGGTTCTGGAGCCAGAAGAAACCTGGGGAAGGCTCAAGGGGACAGGACAGAGCCTTGGGCATGAGCCACGACTGGCAGCATCTCTGCCATGGGCCGAGATTTCCACCCTGTGTCCTGCTGCAGAACTGCAGCGATGGACTGGGCTGAGCACCACTCGGCCACCCCCAGCCCGTGCACTCAGCTGGAACGTGAGCCTTGCTCAGTGTCATGATCACAGAGTCACAGAAGACCAGGTTGGATGGGACCCCAAGCATCACTGAATCAAAGAATCATAGAATGGGAAGGTTGGAAGGGACCTCAAGGATCAGCCAGTTCCAACCCCCTGCCATAGGCAGGGACACCTCCCACTAGCACAGCTCACTCAAGGCCTCATCCAACTTGACCTTGAACACCTCCAGGGAGGGAGCAGCCACAACCTCCCTGGGCAACCTGTGCCAGTGTCTCACCACCCTCACTGCAAACAACTTCCTCCTAACATCCAGTCTAAATCTCCCCTCTGCCACTTCAAACCCATTCCCCTTGTCCTGGCATTCCCAGACCTTGTCAACAGTCCCTCCCCAGCCTTCCTGTAGCCCCCTTCAGATCCTGGAAGGCTACTCTAAGGTCTCCTGGAAGCCTTCTCTTCTGCAGGCTGCAGAACCCCAACTCTCTCAGCCTGTCCTCACAGCAGAGCTGCTGCAGCCCTCTCAGCATCTTGGTGGCCTCCTCTGGACCTGCTCCAACAGTTCCATGTCCTTCCTGTGCTGGGGGCTCCAGAACTGCACACAGGACTCCAGATGGGGCAATCTTCCTAGGTAACAGTGTAGTTGAAATGAGCTGGCCCTGAAGCCTGGCCAGCTGAGCCTTTAATCTGCCCAGTGCAGGGGAATCCACCACTTCCCTTGGGAGATGGTTCCAGCACCCACTTGTTCTCATGAAGAAACGTTTTCTGCTGCAGTCCAATGGAAATGTCCCCAGCAGTAACTTGTCTCTATCACCCTTTGTCTTTTCCATGGCACTCCTTCTCAAAAGGGAGTCTCCATCCCCTTGGTAGCCACCCTTTAGGTGGCAATAAGGTCTCCCCTAAGCCTTCTCTTCTCCAGGCTGAACAAACTCTGCTCTCTCAGCCTTTCCTGTTCTTTACAGTGAGGGTGGTGAGACACTGGCACAGGTTGCCCAGGGAAGTTGTGGCTGCTCCCTCCCTGGAGATGTTCAAGGCCAGGTTGGATGAGGCCTTGAGTAAGCTGTGCTAGTGGGAGGTGTCCCTGCCTATGGCAGGGGGTTGGAACTGGCTGATCCTTGAGGTCCCTTCCAACCTTCCCATTCTATGATTCTGTGATTCTATGATTCTATGACACCTGGGAATGGTCTTTTTCTGCTGCCTTCAAGGCTGATGCTAAGAAAGGGCCTGAGCCACCTCCACCACTGACAATACTCACCCCCACACCACCCCAGTGCCCCATCTGCTGCATGGCCTTGGCACCAGACACAGCCAAGCTGAGGTCACAGGCAGGGGTAAGATTCTGCCTTTGGGTTTCTCTGTGGGCTTCAGTTTTTTGGAAGAGAGTGACCACTGAATGTGCTGTGCTACCCTCTGGCCTGGGGGCAGCTCTTGGGTACCCCCATACATGCAGATGTAGAGGACTCAGCAGTTGAAGAATGCTGTGAGCCTGGAGCATCTGCAGTCTCAGCTTCTTGCCCAGCTCACAACCCTGTCACCCAGGGCAGCCAGAAGGTTTCAGAGGCAAGGCCCATCCATTCATACCCATACCCCCATCATTGCTGCTGCCCACTGGGAGAGGCACATTTTGGATGCATGTTTTGTGACAGGCAAGTGGAACATCTGAATCAAAGCAGAAATCACAGGTGCCCACATCCTTCAGGAGCTGCCTCCCCAAGTGGAGGTGATAAAATACTGCTGCAAGCCCCAGCTCAGAGGAGCAGGGGACAGCCAAGCTCCTCAGCTAGGGTCCTTGGGGCTGTTTGACTCCCAGCAAAATGAATCATTGAATCCCAAACAAGTTTGGATTGGAAGGGACCTTTAAAGCTCACCCAGCCCAGCCCCTCTACAGTCAGCAGGGACATCCACAGCTAGAGCAGGCTGCTTACAGCCCCAAACAACCTGAACTGCAATGGTGCCAGCCATGGGGCACCTCCCACCTCTTTGAGCAACCCATGCCAGGCTTTCACCACTCTCAATGTCAAACCTTTCTCTCTCCTCTCTAATCTAAACTTCCCTCTTGCAGATTCAAACTGTCACCCCTTGCCCTGTCACAACAGGCACATGAGCCTGCAGCAGGACAGGACCAGATCCAGGACAGCAAGGATAAGGCTTTACAGGCCCTTGAAGGACCCCCCCCAGACCTGGGCATGCTTTGTCCCCACCCCTGGGTCGGCGCTGTGGTTCAGTGCACAGACCCCAGTAGATGGCAGCAGGACCCAGGGTGATGACTGTCAGTGGATCGTTTGGTTCGTTCATTCCTTTTCATAGAATCGCAGAATCATAGAAGGGACTTCAAGGATCAGCCAGTTCCAACCCCCTGCCATAGGCAGGGACACCTCCCACTAGTACAGGTCACTTAAGGCCTCGTCCAGGGGCCTTTGAACACCTCCAGGGAGGTTGTGGAGCACAGAAGCACAGAATGTGATCAAAGATCACATTCTGTGCTTCTGTGCTCCACATCCTCCCTGGGCAACCTGTGCCAGTGTCTCACCACCCTCACTGCAAACAACTTCCTCCTAACATCCACTTTCATTCTCCCCTCTGCCACTTCAAACCCATTCCCCTTGTCCTGGCATTCCAAGCCCTTGTCAATAGTCACTCCCCAGCCCTCCTGGAGCCCACTTCAGATCCTGGAAGGCCACTCTAAGGTCTCCTGGAAGCCTTCTCTTCTGCAGGCTGCAGAACCCCAACTCTCTCAGCCTGTCCTCATAGCAGAGCTGCTGCAGCCCTCTCAGCATCTTGGTGGCCTTCTCTGGCATACTCCAACACTTCCACGTCCTTCCTGTGCTGTGCTGTGCTGGGGACTCCAGTATTGTAAACAGTACTCCACAGTACTCTCTGTTTTAGATAAAAATAATACCTACCTTGTGCAAATGCAGAGTAAGTGCACCTTGGGGCAAGCTGAACAAGGAGAGGGATGTCTGCCCTGGGCAGCTGTGTCACAGCCACCTGTCCAGGTGACAAACTCAACATCTTCTGCAGCCACCTGAGGTATGTGGCCAGTGGTGAGGAGAAGATAGTGTTTGTAGGCAGGGTTTATCTCACCCTGGAGGAGATGGCACAAAACGGGACAGAGATGTCACCTTCTGGACACAAGAGCCCATCTAATCCATCCAGAGAGCCCCGAATCAGGACACAGTTGGTTCTGATCGGCCAGGGGAGGTCTCTGTTGTGCAGGGATAGCTTTGGCTGCCTTCAAGGGCGAGCTGGCTGAACAGGCTCGGGTCACACACGGCAAAGGAGACACCGATGCCATTTGAGGTCACTGCTGGCTTCAGGGAGAGACGTTTGGAGCTGTACTGCTTCATTCAGAAGAACAAAGTTTTGCTGCCTGCATCAGTCACAGAATGACAGCATTAGCCAGGTTGGAAAAGACCTCTAAGATAATCGACTCCAACCTAGCACCCAACACCTTCTAATTAACTAACCCATGGCACTGAGTGCCTCATGCAACCTCCTCTTGAACACCTCCAGGGATGGGCACTCCACCACTTCCCTGGGCAGCCCATTCCAATTGCAATCACTCTTGGTGGGAAGAACTTCTTCCTAACATCCAACCTGACCCTGCCCTGGCACAGCTTGAGGCTGTGTCCTTTTGTTCTGTCCCTGGGTGCCTGGCAGCAGAGCCCAACCCCAGCTGGCTACAGCCTCCCTGCAGGTAGCTGCAGAGAGCAATGAGCTCTGCCCTGAGCCAGGGTCACTTTCAGCAAAGGTCTGGAGAGGATTGATCTGGCAGTGGCTGAGAATGCATAGGGGTTGCAGGAGGCAGAGGAACTCTGGTACTCATCCCCTGAACATGCCCTTGTGGCATGCAAAATCCCAGGGGGAAACTTTCCATGGGCAGTGAGCCCTTCCTGTGCTGGGAATTCATCTCCTGCTCCAGCACATGACCCACTGCAGGAATCCCAGTGGGAATTGATCTCCTGCTCCAGCACACAACCCACTGCAGAAATCCCAGTGGGAATTGATCTGCCCCAGCAGATGACCCACTGCAGAAATCCCAGTGGGAATTGATCTGCCCCAGCAGATGACCCACTGCAGAAATCCCAGTGGGAATTGATCTGCCCCAGCACATGACCCACTGCAGAAATCCCAGTGGGAATTGATCTGCCCCAGCACATGACCCACTGCAGAAATCCCAGTGGGAATTGATCTGCCCCAGCACATGACCCACTGCAGAAATCCCAGTGGGAATTGATCTGCCCCAGCACATGACCCACTGCAGAAATCCCAGTGGGAATTGATCTGCCCCAGCACATGACCCACTGCAGAAATCCCAGTGGGAATTGATCTGCCCCAGCACATGACCCACTGCAGAAATCCCAGTGGGAATTGATCTGCCCCAGCACATGACCCACTGCAGAAATCCCAGTGGGAATTGATCTGCCCCAGCACATGACCCACTGCAGAAATCCCAGTGGGAATTGATCTGCCCCAGCACATGACCCACTGCAGAAATCCCAGTGGGAATTGATCTGCCCCAGCACATGACCCACTGCAGAAATCCCAGTGGGAATTGATCTGCCCCAGCACATGACCCACTGCAGAAATCCCAGTGGGAATTGATCTGCCCCAGCACATGACCCACTGCAGAAATCCCAGTGGGAATTGATCTGCCCCAGCACATGACCCACTGCAGAAATCCCAGTGGGAATTGATCTGCCCCAGCACATGACCCACTGCAGAAATCCCAGTGGGAATTGATCTGCCCCAGCACATGACCCACTGCAGAAATCCCAGTGGGAATTGATCTGCCCCAGCACATGACCCACTGCAGAAATCCCAGTGCCCTCAATGTGCCTTCAGCGGGCACTGATTGTTGAGGGTGTGCTTGTAGGGCTTCACTGGAGGGCTGCAGAGATGCTGGAGGCCCTGGGGAAAGCAACCTGTGAGAGGAACAGCTCCTCACAAACCTTTTGGAGATCTCTTCAGCTTGCTCACCTCTAGAGTCCAAGCTGGGATAACCCCTAGAGAGGGAGTGAAAGGTAGGGGAAGAGGGTGGGGATGGAGATGAGCACTGATTTGGAGGTCCCACAGTGGAAAAAAGTGAATGTTCTAACTGAACAGCTGGCAATGGAGGATGTCTCAGAGTTACCACAGTCAGTTCAGGAAGCCAGTGACCAGGATGAGGAGCTGCCTGCAAGCTGCTGGTGACCTCAGGAAGGTTTTCCCAGGGAGGCTTCAGCATGTGGAGCAAGCAGTTAGAACTGTGGTGTTTCCCAAGCCCTGGGAGCACCATTTAGCCTTTCTTCTTGGCTGCAAAACTTCATCACATTCCCCAAGGGAGCTTTTGGGAGCTTTTTATAAAGACATCAGAACATGAGCTCTGCTGTGATCCAGAAAGCACCCAGAGCAGCCCTTTGGTAAGCTTCTCCTGGTGGAAACAAGCAGGAGGGTCAGAGCAGGCACAGTGAGGGAGGGTAACACAGCAGGTAGACCTGAGCAGGGACCACAGCAAGTACAGGACCTCTCCAGGCAGGAGACCTCCACAGACACTCTACTGTCTTTAAATCTTTCAACTTGTATCAGCTTCTCTTCCCTCACCAGGGGCTGGTTTCATTCTGATGCTCTGTTTCTCATTTATAGTAAAGCTGCTCCATGCTCAGAAGATCCTCCAAGGCCTCATGAATGTTTGTAGGCTCAGATTTGCAAACTTCAGTGTTTGAAAGAGATTATCATAAAACTAAAACCACATTTTATGGGAGACCAGCAAGGGCTGATGCATTACAGATATCTCCATGCTCTCCAAGTCTCAGGCAATGCAGGGTTGCATCCCCTCATCACTGTATTTTGGGTAGGCACAGGAGCAGCTTGCACCATACTTCACCTCTGAGGAGAGTAAGATTTTATTGCATCTACCAGCACACACCTATCAACACCATCAGTGAGCAGGAGACCTGTGACAGGGGCAAAAAGAGGGAGCAGTGAGAGGAGCAGTGGGGTCCTGGGGAGCTGGGCACAACTGGAATTCATCCTGTGATGAGCAGCATCTGGGTGCACTGGCGAGGGTGACAGGGACACCCTGGAGAGAATCATAGAATCACAGAATGGGAAGGTTGGAAGGGACCTCAAGGATCATCTAGTTCCAACCCCCTGCCACAGGCAGGGACACCTCCCACTAGCACAGCTCACTCAAGGCCTCATCCAATCTGGCCTTGAACACCTCCAGGGAGGGAGCAGCCACAACCTCCCTGGGCAACCTGTTCCAGTGTCTCACCACCCTCACTGTAAAGAACTTCCTCCTAACATCCAGTCTAAATCTCCCCTCTGCCAGTTCAAACCCATTGCCCCTTGTCCTGTTGTTGCTTGACCTTGTAAATAATCCTTCCCCAGCCTTCCTGTAGCCCCCTTCAGATACTGGAAGGCTACTATCAGGTCCCCTCAAA
>VWZE01005418.1:12724-34824 GCA_013396675.1 Eubucco bourcierii | reverse complement strand
CCCCCCCCCCACCGTGAGCACCGCCGGTGGGGGATGTGCTGCCTGACTGAGGATGGAGCAAGAAGCACCAAGGGGGCTCCTCAGTCTGCTGCCTGCAGGAATCTTGCTTCAGATTGCCAGGGGTTTGCTTCTCCTACCTGGATGTGTGGTGGAGTGGAGTTGGGACACAGGAGATTTTATAGTCCTAGTGATAAGACTTCATTCTCAAAGTCCAGTGCCCAGTGAGGAGAAAATGGTGAGGATGTTCTTCTCAGGCACTGATCTTACAGTAGCCTTCCAGTATTTGAAGTGGGCTACAGGAAGGTTGGGGAGGGATTATTCACAAGGTCTTCCAATGACAGGATGAGGAGGAATGGGTTTATATTGGCAGAGGGGAGATTTAAACTGGAGGTTAGGAAGAAGTTCTTTGCAGTAAGGGTGGTGAGACACTGGTACAGGTTGCCCAGGGAGGTTGTGGAGCACAGAAGCACCCAATGTGATCAAAGATCACATTGGGTGCTTCTGTGCTCCACAACCTCCCTGGAGGTGTTCAAGGTCAGGTTGGATGAGGCCTTGAGCAACCTGTTCTAGTGGGAGGTGTCCCTGCCTATGGCAGGGCGTTGGAACTTAATGATCATTGAGGTCCCTTCCAACCTAAACCATTTTATGGTTCTATAAGGTGAGATGCTGCATAGAACCATAGACCTGATTTGATTGGGAAAGCTCTCTAAGAGCATTGAGTTGAACCACTGACCTAACACCACCATGGCTATTAAATCATATCCCCAGGTGCTATGTCCACACATCTCTCCAGGTATCTCCCCTTCATCTTTGGGGATGAATTTCCTGACCACAGAAGGTGGCCTCTAGGTCTCTTCTGCCCCCTTTCTGGGATACCCTACTTTTTGGTACAGAGCTTTTGGAGGCTCTTGTACTTATTATAGGCTACTGCATGCTGGACTTGGGCTGTGCAAGTGAAGTTTTCCTGGGATTTTGCAGGATTTTGGATTGCTGTGATGAGTTTCTTCTCCAACCACTTTTCCTTTGGTGGACATGGAGGGTGAAGCAGGTGTGGGAACCACACTGATTATCTCCATAGCATTGCAGATGTGCACATTTTGCAGTTGAATGGCAGAAACAAACCTCAACTGGCCCCAGGACTCACCAAACACAAGATTCAACCTTTCATAGAGAGCACTGGCAGAGCTGCCAGCAGTGCAGGACACACCAATCCTTACCATATCGGAACAGCTTGCCCAGGGAAGTGGTGGAGTCCCCATAGAATTATAGAATGGGAAGGCTGGAAGGGACCTCAAGGATCAGCCAGTTCCAACCCCCTGCCATAACAGGGACACCTCCCACTAGCACAGCTCACTCAAGGCCTCCTCCAACCTGGCCTTGAACACCTCCAGGCAGGGAGCAACCACAACCTCCCTGGGCAACCTGTGCCAGTGTCTCACCACCCTCACTGCAAACAACTTCCTCCTAACATCCAGTCTAAATCTTCCCTCTGCCACTTCAAACCCATTCCCCTTGTCCTGGCATTCCCAGACCTTGTCAACAGTCCCTCCCCAGCCTTCCTGTAGCCCCCTTCAGATCCTGGAAGGCTACTCTAAGGTCTCCTGGAAGCCTTCTCTTCTCCAGGCTGCAGAGCCCCAACTCTCTCAGCCTGTCCTCACAGCAGAGCTGCTGCAGCCCTCTCAGCATCTTGGTGGCCTCCTCTGCACTGGCTCCAACACTTCCATGTCCTTCCTGTGCTGGGGGCTCCAGAACTGCACCCAGGACTGCAGGTGGGGTCTGAGGAGAGCAGAGCCAAGGGGCACAATCCCCTCCCTTGCCCTGCTGCCCACACTGCTCTTGCTGCAGCCCAGCACACAGTTGCTGTCTGGGCTGCACTCACACTGCAGCCTCAGCTTGAGCTTTTCATCACCCCACACCCCCAGGGCCTGTTCCTCAGGGCTGCTCTCAGCCATTCCCCACCCAGCCTGGAGCTGTGCTTGGCATTGTGCCTACCCAGGTGCAGGACCTTACACTTGGCCTTGTTGAATGTCCTGAGGTTGGCCTGGGCACAGCTCTGCAACCAGTCCAGGTCCCTCTGGATGGATCCCTGCCCTCTAGCAAGTGTCTGTGCCACACAGCTTGGTGCCAGCTGCACACTTGCTGAGGCTGCACTGATTCCTCTGTCCATGGCACTGACAAAGATGTCAAACAGCACTGGTGCCAGCACTGACCCCTGAGGGACACCACTTGGCCCTGGTCTCCAGGTGGACATTGTGCCCTTGATCACCACTCTCTGTGTGCCACCATCCAGCCAATTCCTTACCCAGCAGTGCTCCACACATCCAGTCCATGTTTTTCCAGTTTGGTGCCCAGGATGCCATGCGGGACAGAGCCAAATGCCTTACTCAGGTCCAGTCAGATGCCATCAGTTACCCTTCCCTTGTCCATGGCACTTGGGATTTAAAGGTCATGGTGGTGTTGAGTTGACAGGTGGATTTGATGGTTTTAGAGGTCTTTTCCTACCAAAACAATTCTATAATTCTATGAGCCTAAACCTGAGCCCTCAACATGAGGGAGGGCTTCACACCTCTTGCCCTCAACATGAGGGAGGGCTTCACAACTCTTGCACTTGACCCCAGCCAGACAACTTACTTGTGGTGTATTCATGGTTACACCAAATAGATCCCTCCTGATTTTCCAGGCAGCTGCAGGGCAGACAGAGGTTTTGCTGCCAGGATCAGTCCCTGCAGATGGCTTAGACCTAGGGAAAGGGTTGGGCAGTGACAGAACCCAGCAGTCACATCTGCTTCGTCCCCAGGGCGTCTCTTGCTGCCGTTTGGCCTTTGCCACCGCAATCAGCAGGGGATATTTCCTTTGCATGACCCAAGCTCCCCTCCCAGTGCATCCCTGCCAGATCCCTGCTGCTTCCAGCGTGGTGGAGCCAGGGAGCCTGGCACGCTAAAGGGGTTTAGCCTGGCTCTGCTGCCCGGTGTCATGGGAAGAGGGCTCTGTGCCGAGTGAGAATCAAAGCAGAGCTCAGGAAGAGCTGAGCCAGATCCTCACCTGGTGCAAACGCAGCTCTGCCCAGCGGCACTGCATTTACCCCTTCTAACCACGCTCCAAACCCCCCGAGGGCTGGGCTGGGGTTGCCCGGCTGAGGTGATGGGCAGGCTTTTAAAAAGATATCTGTATAATAGCTTTCATTTATAGGGGGATTAGGATGTCCTTGGGACTGATAAGCAGACAGGGAGTTTTTCCTGCTCTGAGCGCCTGCAGCCCTGGGGGTTGCTGGAGGCTTGGCTGCTCTTGCTCCGTCCCCTGTTTGCAGCAGAGTTCAGCGGCACCAAGGGGTTTGGGCGCACGCTGGTTGTGGCTTTGCATCAGGGTCAGTAGAAGGCAGGAGATTAACTGTTTAGAAGGAACAAAATCTTGCCTCTTTTGGGTAGATGCTAAAGGAACAGTTTCCGACCTGACAAGCTCCTCTGTCAGCACACAGCTGAGCTGGGAGCTTGATTTATGGATCGATTTTGAGCAGCGCTGGTTTTAGAGGAGATCGGAGCTTAAAAACTGGTGGAGTGATATGGGCAGAGACGTTGCCTCATCCTGAGGCTCAGCAAGGATGGGGCTGGGCACTCCAAGGTCTCGGCTGACACTGGGACTGCTGCATCGACAGCACAAAACCAGGCACGAAATCGTTGCTGCTCCCAAGCTGCATCTCCCGTGCAAAGCGACCTCTGCACGGCTGGGTTGTGCGGCAGGCAGAGCAAGAGCCCAGTTTCATGTCCCACACACAGCTGCGGGAGCAGGGAGGGTGCCAGGGGGAGTTTTCCTTTCAAACTCTTTCAAAGTGTCTTGTGAGTGGTGGGAGGGTTGGAAGCTGTACCTGCCTCTCTCCCTCGCAGCACTAATCTGTTTTGGTTGGAAAAGATCTTTCAGATCGTGCAGCCCAACTGTTATCCCAGCAGTGACAAACCCTTGGTAGAGGATTGGAGGCTGCAGGAGGACAAAACCTCTTATTTACACTCTTCTGGAGGCGCAGGGCCTTTCTGAATTATTTCCTTAAGGCAGAACCTCTGTCTTTGCTCACCTCTTGTCACCCAGGTTGTGGTGTCACCAGGAGTGGGAACCCCTCTTGTACAAAGCCCAGCACAAGGGCAGGGTGTCCTGGATTGCTGTAGTGGGGGATTGCAACCCCCAACCCTGTTCTTGTGGCATGCCCCTGGGGATGGAGGAGCCCAGAGGACCTTTGACATGTTCTGCCAAAAATGAGCAGTGAGAAAGAGATTGTGAGAGCAGGGGAGTGGGAATCTTGATGCAGGTCAGGATGAGCACCTCTGGGATGTCTCTGGGAGAAACTTTTTCCTGCTTGAGGATCAAAGCTGCCACATCTCCTCTGCTTGGGGAGAAGGTGGAGAGTCAGGAGCCTGTATCCAGCAGCCCCTAATTCACCTGGAGAAAGGCAAAAGCAACATGAGGTGCAGGAGCAGCCAGGCCACCGAGCAGCTGGGCTCTGCACTTCAGATTATTTTTGACCTGCTGTGAGGGAGCTGCTGGGGTGGAGCTTTCTGATGAGGAAGAAAAGGAGATGAAGGTTCAGTGATGGTGCATGAATGAGCAGGAATAGCACTCCCTGTTTTTTTCAGGATGCTAGGAAGTGCAGAGATTTCTTTCCACACCCATCCTAGGTGGGAAGCAGAGAAGAAAAAAAGCAGGAGAAGAGCTGCTGGCTCAGCAGTCCCTGCTCCCCTCATTCGCTCTCTGGGCTCTGTGCCATATCCGTGCTGGGTCTGTGAGTTTGCAGGAGGAGAAACCCAGCTGTTCCCTCCCTGATCACCATCTTTACACATCCTTGTGTACTCTAACTTCACAGATTTGGATGGGAAGATGGATGAGAAGTCTGTGTCATCTTCCCCGTAGTATTCCAGAGTCATCCATCACCCAGATCCCTACCAGGCTGTGCTCCACGGCGCTGCATGGAGCATGGTGATCCATGCTTCATTTTGACTGAGTGGGACAAATTTTGTGGCAGCTCCATGGGGCAAATTAATGTTCCTTAATGTCAGATGTCTGAGTATTTAGGGTCCAACCTCAGACAATCAGACCATAATGGATGGCAACAGATGTGATGGCAAAAAGGGAGTTTCCACCCGCTGGGGATTGCTCAATGCCAGGCAGCTTAGTGCAGGGACTTGGTTTACTCTCAGAGCCCCAGAAGTACTTCCCTTCAGTGTGTAGTGTTGGTCAGAAGATGCTCTGGGAAGAGCCAAGTCACAGGTGTAATGAGGTGGGAAGCAGAGAGTGAGACAGAGTGAGTAGGAAAGACCTTGAATCTCCTTGTTCCTCCTCCTCCTCATGACAGACCTTCCCAGAGAAACCACAGCTCTTCCAGCACCACTGACAGTGTGAATTAATGTAGAACCAGAAGCCTGTACCAGAAACAAATCCAGTCCTGAGGGATATGCAAGAGGTATCAAGAGATTGCAAATGGGATAGGAAGGAAGGAAAGTGAAACTATGGATGGGAGATTCACACATTCACAGATTGCACTGGTTTGGAAGGGACCCTCAAAGGTCATCTTGTGCAACCCTCCCCTGCAATCAGCACAGGCTTCTCCAACTAGAGCAGGTTGCTCAGAGCCCCAGCAAGTTTGAGCTTGAGTGTCTCCAAGGACAGGATCTCCACTGCATCCCTGGGCAACCTGTTCCAGTATTTCACCACTCTCATTGTGGAGAACTTCCTTCTGATGTTCAACCTAAGCCCCTCCTGCTCCAGTTGCAAACCATTGCTCCTCATCCTATCCCCACAGGCCCTTCTAAACAGTCCCTCCCCAACCTTCCTGCAGGCCCCCTTCAGATATTGAAATGCAGCTCTAAGGTGTCCCCAGAGCCTTCTCATCTCCAGGCTGAACAGCCCTGACTTTCCCAGCCTGTTTTCATAAGACAGGTGCTCCAGCCCTCTTAGAAGGTCTGGTTTAACAAACCAGCCACCATGGTGCAGGAAATGAGCAGCCCGACTTGTAGAGCACCCTCAGGACAGCCAAAGCTAGCGGCTCCCTCCCTGTGCTGGCAAGCAGCTGTTGTTCTCCAGTCCCATCTGACAAGAGGTGCAAAACCATGCAGGCAGCCCTGGTGCATGTCTCTTTCCTCTGGCCTCGCAGGCTGTCCCGAGCTGAGCTGTTTACTGGGTTGTCCGCCCGCCCTTTTGCAATAGGGAGTCAGTTCTGCTTAATGTTGGGAGATTGTAACATGATTAACCCAAAGTCTCATGAAATTAAATCACTTTGCTTCAAAGCAGCCGGGGAAAGGCGGGGGGGAGCGTCCCTCTGGCAGCAAGGGCTGGCCCGACGGATATTGAAAGCAGCCTGGTAGCCAGTCTTGCAGGGTGCACAATTGAGCTCTGACAGTCTGAAGGCAAATACAAACAGCAGCTTGTGTTTGCACACAAAGGCTCTGTGCACCACTATCCCCAGCCCTGTGCTTTACACCCTGGGCTCTTGGGCTGAAGGGAAGAAAAAAAAAAAAAAAAAAAAAAAAAAAAGGGGGAAAAAAAAAAAAAAAAAAAAAAAAAAAAAAAGAGGGAAAAAAAAAAAAAAAAAAAAAAAAAAAAAAAGAGGGAAAAAAAAAAAAAAAAAAAAAAAAAAAAAGGGGAAAAAAAAAAAAAAACAAAGAAAAAAAAAAAAAAAACAAACCCAAAACGCTGCTGGGAGGGAGGGCAGAAGGGAGGGGAAACTGCGCTGCATATTTAGAAATGAATTGAACTGTGCAAACAGGGCCATTGGGAAGCTTCGCCGTGGAAGGCTTTGGATCAGCTACCCGCCGGGGCTGGAACACAACTGCTGGGCTTGAAAGGGCGACTTTCACGCTGAAGCAGAAGTGGACAAAAGAAGATAAATGAAACGGGTTCCCGGCGGGGTTTGGGTTGTTTGTTTTTGTAACTCGGCTAATATTCCTGCATTGTTCAGCCCAGCGGCCCCGGTGCCTCTCCTTCACATGCCGCTCGTAAATCGGGGCTGGGCAGGCAGCACGGGGCAGGCAGAGGATGAGCTGCTCCAGCTCACCGCCCTCAGCTGCTCTGGTCCCCAGAAGGTTGGCCTCTGTGGTTGTCGTAGGGAAGGGTGTTGGATGCTCTGTTGCCTGTGGGGTCGCAATCGGAGCGCTCCGTGCTGGGGAGGTTTGAGCTGGAGTGGCGATGCTCAGCTCGGTTCATTCCCAGGTGAATTCCATCTCTGCTCTGCCCTGCTGAGGTCTCATCTGCAGTGCTGGGTCCAGTATTGGGCTCCCCAGTTCAAGAAGGACAGAGAACTGCTGGCCAGGGTACAGCAAAGGACTTCAATGATGATTAAGGGTTTAGAATGTCTCTTTTATGAAGGAAAGGTGAAGGACTTGGGGCTTTTTAGCCTGGAGAGGAGAAGGTTGAGAGGGGAGCTTATCAATGCTTATCAATGCTTCAAGGGTGGGCATCAGGAGGATGGGACCAATGTGTTTTCAGTGGCACCCAGTGACAGGACAAGGGGTAACAGCCTCAAGCTTGAACATAAGAAGTTCTGTCTAAACATAAGGAGCAACTTCTTTACTTTGAGGGTGACAGAACACTGAAACAGGCTGCCCAGAGAGGTGATGGAGAAGACTCCTTCTCTGGAGTCATTCAGATCCCACCTGGACACCATCATGATCAGCCTGCTCTAGGTGAACTTGTTCTGACAGGGAAGTTGGACTCGATGATCTTCCAATACATATCATCTGTGATTCTGTGATTCTGTGAACCTGGAGTTATCCCAAGGTATTTTAGGGCACAATGCATCACCCAGCCTAGCAGAGGGAGGATCAAGGAGGGCTGTGCACCAACACAGTTTTGGTATCCATCATTTTCTGTAGCTGAGCATGGCACAGCCTAATGATACTCATGGAGCTTGCAGCAGATCTGCTGGGATTTGCCTGAGTGGGGACCTCCCAGACACACTGTTGGGTACCAGCAGTGTGCCAACCCTCTCCACCCTATGTTGCAGCAGCAGAGCGAGAAGCAGTGCTTATCTTCATCTGTATGCCCAGCAATCTGTTTCTGTTGTGCTTGGAGCCTGACTGGAACCATGGTGCTTTCATGAGATGGATGAGCTGTGGAGATGTGGTGCTGAGGGTCATGGTTTAGTTGTGATCTGGCAGTGCTGGCTTTGGGGACTAGGAGGAATGGAACAAAGCTAGAAATGGGTAGATTCAGACTGGGGGTTAGGAGAAAGTTCTTCACCATGAGGGTGATGAGAGCTGGAAGGGGTTGACCAGGGAGGTGGTGGAAGCCTCATGCCTGGAGGTGTTTAAGGCCAGTCTGGATGAGGCTCTGGACAGCTTGATCCAGTGTGAGGTGTCTCTGCCCATGGTAGGGGCATTGAAACTGGATGATCCTTGTGGTCCCTTCCAACCCTGACTGATTCTCTGATTCTCTGATTCTATTATTCTATGATTCTATGAGGACAGGCTGAGAGAGTTGGGGCTCTGCAGGCCAGAGAGGAGAAGGTTTCCAGGGGACCTTATAGTAGCCTTCCAATATCTGAAGGGGGCCTACAGGAAGGCCTGGGAGGGACTATTGACAAGGGCTTGGAATGACAGAACAAGGGGAATGGGTTTGAAGTGTCTGAGGGGAGATTGAAAGTGGATGTTAGGAGGAAGTGGTTTACAGTGAGGTTGGTGAGACACTGGCACAGGTTGTCCAGGGAGGTTGTGGAGCACAGAAGCACAGAATGTGATCTTTGGTCACATTGGGTGATTCTGTGCTCTACAACCTCCCTGGAGGTGTTCAAGGCCAGGTTGGAGGAGACCTTGAGTGAGCTGTGCTAGTGGGAGGTGTCCCTGCCTATGGCAGGGGGTTGAAACTGGATGATCCTTGAGGTTCCTTTCAATCTTACCATTCTGTGATTCTGTGATTCTATGATTCTGTGATTCTGTGATTCTGTGATTCTAAGATTCTATGATTCTATGATTCTGTGGTTCTATGATTCTGTGATTCTATGATTCTATGATTCTAAGATTCTATGATTCTATGATTCTATGATTCTAAGATTCTATGATTCTGTGGTTCTATGATTCTGTGATTCTATGATTCTAAGATTCTATGATTCTGTGATTCTGTGATTGTATGATTCCATGATTCTAATCATTGGACTTGATGATCTGAAAGGCCTCTTCCAGCCTAATCATTTCCATGATCAGCCTGCATGATCAGGGCATTGCACATTCCCCAAACCAGCCTCGTTAAGACAGGCAGTTGATTTTCACAGAGTGTTAGGGGTTGGAAAGGACCTCAAAAAGATCATCAAGTCCAACCTCCCTGCCACAGCAGGCTCACCTAGAGTAGGTCACAATCACCCCCAAATGCCAAGGCTCTTCAAAATTCACTTGCCCCCCCAGGGTTTCAGGCAGAGAAGCAGGTCTAATGCCGCATTCTCTCGTTAGCACTGAGTAAGCAAAAGCTTAATAATCAGCTGCATAATTATTTTGATCAAATCAAACGTCAAAACCAGCCAGACCTTTCAAACATTGAAACAACATTTAATAAGCTCCCTAGCATTTGCTTTTCACAAGCCTCAGGAAAACCACCAAACAGGGGCAAGGAACAAAAACCCCTGCCAAACGGATTCCGCTACCGCTCCAGCTCCCCGAAACGAGGCACTCGGCAAAGTTTCACCCCATCCATTAAAAGCAAAAGGAAAAAGGAGGGGGAAAAAAACAAAGAAAAAGAAGGAAGCAACAACAACAACAACCAAAAAAAAAATCCCAACAAAACCCCAGACAGTCCATCATGTGCTTGGGGTAACCAAAGAAATGCCCTGGTTTGGGTGACCAATGAATGCCCCCCGAGCGATGAAAAGCGAACGATTTGTCGGCAGCCCCCACGCACTTGAGAAACGGAGTGATCCAAATTATTCAGCAAGTCTCCCTTGGATAGTGAATCCATTGAAAAGAGGGGGGGTGTGTGGGGTGTGGGATGGAGACTGGGGGTCATAAATTATTCATTACCCCAAAGAGAATGAAATGCATATAATCATAACAATAATAATAACAACAACAAGCCTGCCGCTAATAATAGCAACCAGAGCTCAGCCAGCCCTGCTGAGAGAGTCAGGCAGCCATGAAGGCTCCCAGATTTGCTTTTCCCTTCATTCCACAGCTTCTCTGTTAAATAAAGGAATGTAAAGTGGGTTGACATTTGGAATAAATAAGAAGGACATGGAACTGCCAGAGCGAATCCAGAGGAGGCAACAAAGATGATCGGAGGGCTGGAGAGCCTCCCCTATGGGGATGGGCTGAGAGAGTTGGGGTTGCTAAACCTGGAGCAGAGAAGGCTCCAAGGAGACCTTAGAGAAGCCTTCCAGTACCTGAGAACTGGGGAGGGATTTTTGACAAGAGCTTGGAGTGATGGAGCAAGGGCCAGTGGCTTTGAGTTGGAAGAGGGGGAGACTGGAAATGAGGAAGAAATTCTTCCCAGTGAGGTTGGAGAGACACTGGCACAGGTTGCCCAGGGAGGTACAGAATGTGATCTCCCTGGAGGTGTTCAAGGCAGATTTAGACTGGAGATGAAGAAGAAATTCTTGACAGTGAGGGTGGAGAGACTGGCACAGGTTGCCCAGGGAGGTTGTGGAGCACAGAATCACAGAATGTGATCTCCCTGGAGGTGTTGAAGGCAGATTTAGACTGGAGATGAGGAAGAAATTCTTTCCAGTGGGGGTGGGGGGACACTGGAACAGGTTGCCCAGGGAGGTTGTGGATGCTTTCCTGGAGGTCTCCAAAGACCAGGTTGGATGAAGCCTTGAGCAGCCTGGGCTGGTGGGAGCTGTCCCTGCCCATGGCAGGGGGATTAGAACTACAAGAACTTTAAGGTCCCAAGCCATCCAACCATGGATGAAGCTGTTTATCACCAGTAATTTGGCTCTCTTGCCTCGACTAGGGGTGATGTGGTTTGTACTCTGTCCTTGGCAGAGAGGAGGTCCATGAACTCACCCTGGAGGCTGCTAATTGATGAGTGTAATGAATTTCTCAGGGTCCTGGGTAGCTTTAAGGAGGCAGTGGCACTGGCTGCAGCAGGGGCATGTGCTGTACCACTGTCCCTGGAAAATTTATCAGTGTCCATGCACTGAAAGAGAAGTGGAAAGTGCTGGCCTGACGCATATCCCTGAGATGTGACTCTTCCTGGGTTGAATGAGACCTTGATTGTAGGGTCATCCAGGACCCATTAAGGCAGCAAGAGAGCCAAGGAGAGGCCACAACACTCATCACACAGCCTGTGAGTTTCCTTGCTGCCTCTGGCACGCACAGCTTTGGCTGGGAAAACTCCACCGCGGTTACTCCCTGTGCCTGGCTTCGAAGTGTTGCAGCTACCCAGCCCCTCGCTGCCCTTGGCATCCGAGGGTTTGGTTGGAGCAGCTTTCCTTTGGGACCCCTGTGCCAGGCTCTGCAGGGATTTTCTCCTGGAGGAGAGCCTTGGCTGGGTGATGTTGGCGATGCAGAGGCATTGATATGCTCGCGCCGTGTCGTGAAGCGCCCGGCTACAAGGCTGGCATGCAAATGAATTCCCCTCTGCGGCGGAGGGGCTCAGCCGTGGCACTCGGCCATCTCCTGACCGTTTCCCACAGGTTGCCCTGTGTCTGCAAGGAGGGGGGTTGGAAGGGCTCTAGGGTCCTTTGATTGCCATTNCCTCTGCCACTTCAAACCCATTTCCTCCTCATCCTGTCATTCCCAGACCTTGTCAATAGTCCCTCCCCAGCCTTCTTGTAGCCCCCTTCAGATCCCGGAAGGCTACTCTAAGGTCTTCTGGAAGCCTTCTCTTCTCCAGGCTGTAGAGCCCCAACTCTCTCAGCCTGTCCTCACAGCAGAGCTGCTGCAGCCCTCTCAGCATCTTGGTGGCCTCCTCTGGACTGGCTCCAACACTTCCATACTTCCATGTCCTTCCTGTGCTGGGGGCTCCAGAACTGCACCCAGGACTGCAGGTGGGGTCTGAGGAGAGCAGAGCAAAGGGGCACAATCCCCTCCCTTGCCCTGTTGCCCACACTGCTCTTGCTGCAGCCCAGCACACAGTTGCTGTCTGGGCTGCACTCACACTGCAGCCTCATGTTGAGCTTTTCATCAATCAGAGCTTTCTCCACCTGCTGCTTTCAGCAAGAATGGGAGAGGTTTCCTGGAGGAAAAAAGATGTCATTTAAAAGTCTGGAAACCACAGAATCATAAAATTGTTTTTGTTGGAAAAGACCTTTAAGATGGTTGAGTCCAACCATTAACTCAACACTCCCAAGTGTACTGCTAGATCAGGGCCCTCAGCACTTCTACACAGCTCCAACATTGCTCCAGGGATGGGGACTGCTCCAGGGATGGGGACTCCCCCACTGCCCTGAGCAGCCTGGGCCAGACCTTGACAACCCATTTGGGGAAGAAATTTTTCCTCATGTCCAGCCTAAACCTCCCCTGGGGCAATTTGAGGCCATTTCCTCTTGATCTGTTGCTTGTTCCTTGGGAGAAGAGACCAACCTCCACCTGTTTCCAACCTCCTTTCAGAGAGCTGTAGGGAGCAATGAGGTGTCCTCACAGCCTTTTTTTCTCCAGACTCAACAATGCCAGGCCTCTCAGCTGCTCCTCACCAGTTCTGCTCTCCAAACCCTTCATCAGCTTTGTTGCCCTTCTCTGGACATGCTCCAGCCTTTCAATGTTCTTCTTGGAGTGAGGCATCAAAAAATCAACCCAGTATTCAAAGTGTGGCCTCACCAGTGCCCAACATACAGGCAAATCACTTCCCTGGTCCTGCTGGTCACCCTGTTCCTGATCCAGGTCAGAGTGCTGTTGGTCTTCATGGCCACCTTGGATCATCTTCAGCCACTGTCAAACGATCCCCCCCAGGTCCTTTTCCAACAGGCAGTTTCCAGCCACTCTGCCCCAAGCCTGGAGCAGTCATGGGGCTGTTAGGATCCAAGTTGGCCTTGTTGAACTTCATCTCATTAGCCTCAGTCCATTGATCCAACCTGTGCAGGTCAGCAGGCTGGACTAGGAAGGAGCAGAGCTTTTACTCCTTATGGGTCCACTGGCTTCAGATTCTGCAGAGGGTGCTAGGTACACACACAGTTTGGGGTGAATGCTGCAGCCAAGTGGGGCAGTTTCAGCAGGGTGAAGCCAGCCTGTGGTGGGTATTTTGGAGACCAGGGGGATGAACACAGTCATAGAGCCTGATTTTTATTTGCTTGCTGTAGCAGTCTTCAATTAAAGAGGGGGTTTATTTGCTTGTGGAAATAATCTTCATAAAGACTCAGCTCTGCTCAGGTGGGGGAAGGTGTGAGAGGATGGAGGAGATAGGGGAGAGGCAAAGGAGAGTCCAGGACTGGCAAGGGCACAGTGGGGAACTTGTCTCTGAACCTGGTGCCAGCAAGTGTTGGGGTCTCATGGTGCGGTGGTGCCTCTCCCTGTGGGCACGGCAGGAGAGCCAAACTCATAGATCTGCTGCTGCTGGACAGCTGTAATGCAGAAAGGAGAAGAAAGAGTTCCTGCTGGCATTTGTGTTGGAAGTGGCCTGTGTGTTAAGAGCAGCATGGTTTTCATTACCCTCTCCATTTTGCTACAATAAATCACAAACCAGCAAACATACTTCTGGCCTAGATTCTGCCCTCAGTTATGAGTGGCAGTAACCAAAGGCAAAACCCAGCTCTGGCTCCAGCCTTGCAGCCCATATGTTCACCTCTTGGAATTAATTTCTTCTGCTAATTCCTGTGTAATTATACAGCATTGAAGGCTGATTATGTGCTTCCTCTCATGGGCAATTAATATTGCTGAGCTGGTGCCAAGGGTGCGCTTGGCACGGCACGAACCCATGAGGAGAGATGAGTTCAGCTCCCAACCCCTGCCTGCTGCAAGGTGACAATCTGGACCCTGTTACCTTCAGCAAGGGGACTCAGAAGTGCCCAGTCACAGGAGGAGAGGTAATGAACATGAACTTGAACATATCAAGTTCCAGCTAAACATGAGGAGGAGTTGTTCTACTTTGAGGGTGGCAGAGTGCTGGAGCAGGTTGCCCAGAGAGGTGCTGGAGTCTCCTCCAGAGTCACTCAAAACCCACCTGGATGCCATCCTGTGCAATATGCTCCAGGGGAACCTGCTCTGGCAGGGAAGTTGGACTCAGTGATCACAGAATCATAGAATGGTAAGGTTGGAAGGGACCTCAAGGATCAGCCAGTTTCAACCTCCTGCCATAGGCAGGGACACCTCCCACTAGCACAGGTCACTCAAGGCCTCCTCCAACCTGGCCTTGAACACCTCCAGGGAGGGATTCAAGGCCAGGTTGGATGAGGCCTTAAGAGACCTGTTTTAGTAGGAGGTGTCCCTGCCTGTGGCGAGGGGGTGGAACTGGATGATCATAGAATCATGGAATCAACCAGGTTGGAAGAGACCTCCAAGCTCATCCAACTCAACCTATCACCTAGCCCCAGCCAATCAACCTGACCACGGCACTAAGTGCCCCATCCAGGTTTTGCTTGAACACCTCCAGGGATGGAGACTCTACCACCTCCCTGGGCAGCCCATCCCAATGCCAATCACTCTCTCTGGGAAGAACTTCCTCCTAACGTCCAGCCTAGACCTCCACTGGCACAGGTTGCCCAGGGAGGTTGTGGCTGCTCCCTGCCTGGAGGTGTTCAAGGCCAGGTTGGAGGAGGCCTTGAGTGATCTGTACTAGTGGGAGGTGTCCCTGCCTATGGCAGGGGGTTGGAACTGGATGATCCTTGAGGTCCCTTCCAACCTTACCATTCTATGACTCTGTGATTCTGACCCCCACCAGAGCCTTTGGAGGAGCTGGGGTCACCCCTCAGTCATTCAGCACGGAGCCAGCACTTGGCTGTCCAGCCCTAGAACATGCAATGTTTGTGCTTGCTCCAGCTGCTGCTTGAAGTATCTGGGAGGTCATTTCTGCCGAGCAGCCTGGAAGAACCTGTCACTGCAACAGATGCTATCCCAGGGCGGGCGAGCAGAGCAGCTCATCTCCTCGGAGCTGTGATCTAATTTATCCCTCATGAGACAGTTTTATTTTGCTGAATTACCCTCCTCATTTTTCCAGCACCAGCAAACCTCCAGCCTTGTGCAGACTCCTCGGGAGGGGCTTTCGGCCGCAGCCCTCCGAGACAGGAGGGAGTGGAGAAGTCGTAAAAGCGACTTCTCGTGTCGGGTTATGGTGCCTATAAAATTAGCCCCCCTTAGAAGCTGGCTGCCCATTTAAACAAACCATTTAAATGGATAACAAAGGCATCCCCTCACTCCCCAACCCTTGTAGCTTCTGTAAAATAACTGAGCTGAAGTGGATGGGGAAAGGAGGAGAACAGTGAGGGCTTTGCTCGGGTCAGATGTTCACCAGTTCTGCTGTGGTGGCAGTGCTTGGATTTGCCTGCTCCAGTACTTGCAGGGGGCTACAAGAAAGCTGGGGAGGGACTTTTGGCAAGGGCTTGGGTTGATTGATAGAGCAAGGGCCAGTGACTTTGAGGGGGAAGAAGGTATTGAGACTGGTGATGAGGAAGAAATTCTTGACAATGAAGGTGGGGAGACATTGGCACAGGTTACCCAGGGAGGTTGTGGAGCACAGAATCACAGAATGTAATCTTTGATCACAGGTTGCACAGAGAGGTTGTGGAGCACAGAATCACTGAATGTGATCTCTGATCACAGGTTGCACAGGGAGGTTGTGGAGCACAGAATCACTGAATGAGATCTCTGATCACAGGTTGCACAGGGAGGTTGTGGAGCACAGAATCACTGAATGAGATCTTTGATCACAGGTTGCCCAGGGAGGTTGTGGAGCACAGAATCACTGAACGAGATCTTTGATCACAGGTTGCCCAGGGAGGTTGTGGAGCACAGAATCACTGAACGAGATCTCTGATCACAGGTTGCCCAGGGAGGTGTTCAGGACCAGCTTGAATGAGGCCTTGAGCATCCTGTTCTAGTGGGAGATGTCCCTACCCATATCAGGGGGTTGGAACTGGATGATCTTTAAGACCCCTTCCAACTCAAACCATTCTGTGGGTCTATGACTCTGCCTGCAAACAGCTCCAACTCACATGGGATGGAGAAAACAAGCAGGAGGAAAAAAAATATTCCTTGTTTCACCTCTGGTTTCCAAGCTTTGGGTGAAGCCCAACCCCTCCTGGCTTTGGGCAGAAGGTTGGGTTTGGCTGCACATGGACTTTCCCAGTGCCAGTGAATGTGCTCCTGTTCTGCCAGATACAACAACATCACCCAGAGCTGGAGAGTCTGAAAGCACACAGGGAAGGTGCTGCCTCCAGGAATTGGGCTGCCCTGACTGATGGGGTGTGTGGTTGTCCTTGCAACCCCTTCTCCTCCAGCTTTGCAGCAGAGGAGGCTCCCAAAGGCAGCCTGCAGTGTTTTGCTGGGTGGTGGGGCTTGGGCCATGCAGCCAACAGCTCCCTCACACCTCCAGCTGCTTCCTCAGGGTTCTCAAACAGGAGAATCAGCAATTTCACCTCCCTTGCTGGTGCCCAGGGCCAGCTCTGTGTCCCAGGCTAAAAAGAGACCAAATACACTTTGACAGTGACTCCCTTTCTGCTCATCCCTCAGTCTGAGATTCACTGCCAGGGGAATAGCAAAAGCATGTGAAAAGAGAGGAATTCCCCTGGATCTCCCATGGAATGAGAACAGAGCAGCTCAGAGATGCAGAATCACTCAGCCAGGGGAGCAGAGTCCTGTCCTGTACCCAGTTCCACCTCTGTGGGAAGCACTTTGTGTGTCTCTCCATCATGAGTGTGCTTAGTTTAAAACAAATTCTCATGCTTAGATCCACCTTGAGACCTGAGGCAGTAAAATGCTACCCGAGCCACAATTCATGGCAAGGCCTCAGAGTGAATGCTCCTTGCTAAAACAAGGGCAGTTTGCCTCTGCTAGTTTGTGCCCCCTGTTAGCTGGCAGCTTTCACCCATCCTCCTGGGTTCAGGGGCTCCCACTTCTCCTCATCCCAGAGAGAAGGCAGGAGAAGAGGTGACAAAACCCATCTCTGGCAAAGAGGAAAACCCACCAAACTATCTCACAGGAGAGAAACTCAGCTGGCCTCACCCCACACCAGCACCATGAAGCTGGGTGCTGAGGCTCTGTGCATCTGAGCAATTTTTTTTTGGGGGGAGAATGATGAGAGGTTGGTCCCAAGCCTATCCCCTGCCCTAGGGAGGATTCTGGGAAGCAGCCACAGCAGCTGAGCAAGCCTGCAGGCTCCCAGCCTCGCAGACAGCCTCCTGAGAGTTTAGTTTTTGGGAAGCTTTAACATCCCCAGCTTACCAAGGGCTGAAAGAAAAGGTCAGCTAATCCTTCACAACGTCTGAATGAATTCAGGCCCAGAAGTGAGATTACTAACCAGGGGAGCGGGAGGCCGGGAGAGCTGCATGGATACAGGGACCCTTCCCATAGTCAGGGCTGGCTTTCTAAAGAAATGGACCTTTTATTCCTGTTCTCATCCCTCCCTCCCAAGGAGGAGAGGAGGGGGGTAGGCAGACGTTGCCAAAGCACCCAACCCTCCTCCCCCAGCAGCAGCGCTGTGGTTGTGAACGGAGGGATGGTGGAGGGGAGCCCCCAGAACAACCCTGAGTGAGGGTCTCCACCCTAGGATGGACAGATGGGGTAGCTGGGCAGTGAGCAGCACCCACAGCCTGACCTGCTCTAGGTCTCAGCTCAAGCATTTGGGAAGAAACCCCCACAAGCAGGGTCCCTGTGCCCCTCCTGGATGTTTTGGTGGCTTTTGAGCTGTGTCTCCAAAGCCACCACGGTCCCAGAGCTCCCATGCCAGCTGCTCCCATGCTTGGGGTGATGAGAACTGACCCCACGAATCTGAGGTAATGAGACCATTTCTGCCCTCACCACATGCCACCATACTTCATGTCCTCTTTGTGGGACACCAGGAGAGGCCACCCAGTGCACCAGGCTGTCTCCAAGTCCAGATAAGCAGGGAAATCTTAGGGCCTGACCACCTCTTGTTGCAACAGCCCTTCCTGGGGAGGGCAGTGGGCATCATGTCCATTGGCAACCAGTCCCTGGGCCACTCTGGGGACTGCAGAGCAGCACAAGCAGCCCCATTTTGGGCTGCACCCACACTGATAGGACCACTAAGGGATGGCTTTTCTCCTGCAAATCAACTGTCCTCGCTGCTGGAAGAGCTGGAGCCCATTGAATGCAGGCAAGCAGCAGCCCCTCGGGGTGTGGATGCACTGTGGATGAGCCATGGTAACCTGGCTACAAGTGTGGCAAGGCAGACACCCAGAGCCTCCCTGCCAGGCTCCTCAGGCTCCCCAGATTGGGTATTCAGGCCACAGGGTTTTCTCTATTGACCTGGAAGCACTGTTCTGCATGGGAGAATTCTCTTTCTTTATCTCTTGGTAACTGCAGAAGCAACTGTTTGCAGTGGGAAACTTTGGCAACCCAACAGCAAGCTGGAAATTCAGCCCAGAGCTGCTTGCCCTGTGCTGGGACTTCATTTGCCAGATCAGCCCAGAACTGCTTGCCCTGTGCTGGGACTTCATTTGCCAGATCAACCCAGAGCTGCTTGCTCAGTGCTGGGACTTCATTTGCCAGGTCAGCCCAGAGCTGCTTGCCCTGTGCTGGGACTTCATTTGCCAGGTCACCCAGAGCTGCTTGCCCACTGCTGGGACTTCATTTGCCAGATCAGCCCAGAACTGCTTGCCCTGTGCTGGGACTTCATTTGCCAGATCAACCCAGAGCTGCTTGCTCAGTGCTGGGACTTCATTTGCCAGGTCAGCCCAGAGCTGCTTGCCCTGTGCTGGGACTTCATTTGCCAGGTCAGCCCAGAGCTGCTTGCCCTGTGCTGGGACTTCATTTGCCAGGTCAACCCAGAGCTGCTTGCCCTGTGCTGGGACTTCATTTGCCAGATCAGCCCAGAACTGCTTGCCCTGTGCTGGGACTTCATTTGCCAGGTCAGCCCAGAGTTGCTTGCCCTGTGCTGGGACTTCATTTTCAAGGCCCAGGGCCCAGCTAGGAGGAGATGGAGAGAACAGAGTTTTATGAGACACTCTGTGATGGTTCCAGCAAGGAGAGATGCTCCATGGAATCATACAATTGTTTCAATTAGAAAAGCTTTCTAAGATCATTGAGTGCAACCATCAAACCAATCCCTCCATGGCCATTAAACCATGTCCCCAGGTGCCATGGCCACACATGTCTTCAACACCTCCAGGGATGGAGACTTCACTGGGCAACCTCTTCCAATCCCTGACCACTCTTGCAGCAGAGAACTTTTTTATCCACTGGGCAGCCTCTTCCAATCCCTGACCACTCTTGCAGCAAAGAACTTTTCTCTTTTATCCACTGGGCAGCCTCTTCCAATCCCTGACCACTCTTGCAGCAAAGAACTTTTCTCTTTTATCCACTGGGCAGCCTCTTCCAATCCCTGACCACTCTTGCAGCAAAGAACTTTTCTCTTTTATCCACTGGGCAGCCTCTTCCAATCCCTGACCACTCTTGCAGCAAAGAACTTTTCTCTTTTATCCATCACCACCAGCAGAGCATCCAGTACCACCACATCATAACACCACCTGCAATGCCAGGACAAGGAGCGATGGGTTTGAAGTGGCAGAGGGGAGATTGAAAGTGGATGTTAGGAGGAAGTTGTTTGCAGTGAGGGTGGTGAGACACTGGCACAGGTTGCCCAGGGAGGTTGTGGCTGCTCCCTCCCTGGAGGTGTTCAAGGCCAGGTTGGAGGAGGCCTTGAGTGAGCTGTGCTAGTGGGAGGTGTCCCTGCCTATGGCAGGGGGTTGGAACTGGCTGATCCTTGAGGTCCCTTCCAACCTTACTATTCTATGACTCTGTGATTCTATGATCATCCAGTCCAACCTATCACCTAACACCTTCTAATGAACTAACCCATGGCACTAACCTCATCCAGGCTCCTTTTAAACACCTCCAGAGACGGGCACTCCACCACCTCCCTGGGCAGCCCATTCCAATGCCAATCACTCTTGCTGGGAAGAATTTCTTCCTAACATCCAGCCTGACCCTGCCCTGGCACAACTTGGGGCTGTGTCCTCTTATTCTGTCCCTGGGTGCCTGGCAGCAGAGCCCAACCCCAGCTGGCTACAACCTCCTTTCATAGTCCCTAATAGCTGTCCAGATGTGCTCCAGATGTATGCATGATGCTGTGGAATGCCACATTTAATGAGATGCTGACTTGGATTCTGAGCCTTCTGGATAGTAAATGCCCAAATTACAGCTAGGAAATGCTTACACTCAGTCCCCATAGATGGCATTCACTGGCAGGAGCATGGCAGGGGTGGGAAGGTGCCCTGCAGGGCTATGAGATGTGCTGGAGCCAACAGCCAGGAGTAGCTTTCCCTCTAGGGTGATACCTGTGCCAGGCAATGGAGATAGCCTGGTGCCACCAGAAGCATAGAATCATAGAATCATAGAATCATAGAATGGTAAGGTTGGAAGGGACCTCAAGGATCATCTAGTTCCAACCCCCTGCCATAGGCAGGGACACCTCCCACTAGCACAGGTTACTCAAGGCCTCATCCAATCTGGCCTTGAACACATCCAGGGAGGGAGCATCCACAACCTCCCTGGGCAACCTGTTCCAGTGCCTCACCACCCTTACTGTAAAGAACTTCCTCCTAACATCCAGTCTAAATCTCCCCTCTGCATCTTGGAGAACAACCTGCTGGCAGAAGGCTGCAGGGGCACTCATGAGCACTAGGGGTAAAATCAGTTCCATGTGTCCTTGGAGTGATGTTTTTCACTTGGTCTGTGGGGATGCTCCCAGCTGCAGCCCTGACTGAAACCCAAACTGATGCCAGAGCATCTGAGCAGGACAACTGGTGTGACACTGCACCACACACACACAGTGCCTGCTGTGGGGAAACTGAGGCACAGGTGAGAGAAGTGACCAATGAGCTATGCACTGGCAACTGGAGAGACTCTTTGGTCCTACTTCTCTCTCCTATTTCCCATCCTGCACTGATCTTATTCCAGTTCTTGATTTACTGGAAGGGAAACAGGCACTGGTGAGGCCACATCTTAAATACTGGGTTCAGTTTTGGACCCCTCACTCCAGAAAGGACATTGAGGGGCTGGAGCATGTCCAGAGCAGGGCAACAAAGCTGGGGAAGGGTCTGGAAAACAACTCTGGTGAGGAACAGCTGAGGGACCTGGGGTTGTTTAGTCTGGAGAAGAGGAGGCTGAGAGGAGACCTCGTTGCTCTCTACAGCTCCCTGAAAGGTTGCAGTGAGGTAGGGTTGGTCTCTTCTCACTAGTTTCAGGTGATTAGAGTGGAAATGTTCTGAAATTATGCCAGGGGAGGGTTAGGTTGGAGATTGGGAAAAATTTGTTTGCTGCGGGAGTGGTCAGGGATTGGTACAGGCTGCCCAGAGAGGTGGTGGAGTCCCCATCCCTGGGGGTGTTGAAGGAAGCTGTGGCCATGGCACTTGAGGGCATGGTTTAATGGCCATGGTGGTGCTGGGTGCATGGTTGGACTGGGTGATCTTAGAGAACTCTTCCAACTGAAGCAATTCTGTGGTTCATGTCTATGAAAGAGAGAGAAGATTCATCCTGACTGTGCTTGGGAGGATGAAGCTGAAGTTGAGGCATACAGCATTTCCAGGCTTTCATGTGCAGTTCACTGAGCTCAGCCTGAGCTGGGGTGAGGCATATCTGAAATTTCCACCTACCTCTTGCTGCTCCTTGAGCATCTCTGAATCTTAACCACATGCAACTCCCATGCGAGATGCACATGAAGTTCCTATGCTGAGAGAAGGGTGAGAGGTGAGAAGGGGGCTGACAGAGGAAGAGAAAAAGACAGCTCTGCCTTCAGCATGATCAGAAGGTCCACCCCCTGCCCATTCCCTGGGTGAACATCCCCTGCTGCCCATGCCCAGGGTGAACATCCCCTGCTGCCCATGCCCTGGGTGAGCATCCCCTGCTGCCCATGCCCTGGGTGAACATCCCCTGCTGCCCATGAACTGGGTGAGCATCCCCTGCTGCCCATGCCTGGGGTGAGCATCCCCTGCTGCCCATGCCCAGGGTGAGCATCCCCTGCTGCCCATGCCCGGGGTGAACATCCCCTGCTGCCCATGAACTGGGTGAGCATCCCCTGCTGCCCAT
>VWZE01005417.1:36147-56672 GCA_013396675.1 Eubucco bourcierii | reverse complement strand
TTTTTTTTGTTTGGTTGGGTTTAGGGGGTTTTGTCTGTGTGTTTTGGGGGTTTGGTTGATTTTTGTTGTTGTTTTGTTTGGTTGGGGGGGTTGATTTTTTTTGTTTTGTTTTGTGGTTTTTTGAGTTTTTTGTTTTGTTTTGTGTTTTGGGGTTTTTTTAGAGTTTTTTTGTGTTTAGGGTTTTTTTTTCTTTTTTTTTTTTTGGGTTTAGGGGGTTTTGTCTGTGTTTTTTTTGTTTTGTTCTGTTTGGTTGGGGGTTTTTAAGTTTTTTTGTTGTTGTTGTGTTTTGGTTTAGTTTTTTTGGTTTTTTGGGGGGTTTTGTGTGGTTTGGGAGTTTTTGTTGATTTTTTGGTTGGTGTTTTTTGTTTGGGCTTTTTGGAGGGTTTTTTTGTGTGTGTTTTGGGGTTTTTTTGTTTGCTTTTGTGTGGTTTTTATGTTTGGTTGATTTTGTTTGGGGTTTTGTGTCTGTGTGTTTTCTTTTGTTGGTTTGTTTTGTTGGGGTTTTTTTTCATTTGGCTGAGTGTTTTTGGGGGTTTGTGTGTGTGTATTGGGGGGAGAGTTGTTTTTTTTATTCTTTTTTTGTTTGGGGTTTTTGTTTGCTTTTTTGTGTTTTTTTTTTTTGTTTGTTTGGTTTTTGGTTGGGTTATTTTTGTGTGTGTTGATTTTTTTTTGTTGATTTATTGGGGGTTTTTTTGGTTGGTTGCTTGTTTTTTGTTTGCATTTTTGTGTGTGTTTTGGGGTTTTGGGAAGGTTTTTTTTTTTGTTGGTTGAGTTTTTTTTTGGTTGGTTGGGTTTTTTTTGGTTGGTTGGGTTTTTTTTGGTTGGCTGTTTTTTGTTTGGGTTTTTTGGTGTGTGTGTTTTGGGGTTTTTTGTTGATCTTTTTTGTTTGGGGTGGTTTTTTGTGTTTTGTTTTGATTGCTTTTTGGGGGGTTTTTTGGTGTATGTGTTTGGGGTTTTTTAATTGATTTTTTTGGTTGTTTTTTTTTCCCCCCCCCTCTCCATTTTTTATACAAATATCACAAGTTGATTAAATGCTGGGGAAATAAAATGATAGAAAATGTGTACTCTAACTAGGAAAAACTGCAACTACTCTACAGACACTTAAATACTGGTCCCTTGCCTAAAGACTTTAATGATGCAGGCTAAATAAACTAGAGAGAAGAGCACAAAGCAAAGACAGTTTGGTGATCAGGTTCTAGTGAGCTGTATTGGGTTGCTGTATGCATAACCCATCAAAGAAGCAATCTGAAATGAAAAGAGTGGCTTGGAGCTACATAGCAAGTAAGTAACTGTGAACTTGTTAACAAATCATTTTGTTCTCTGTGATGGTTGTTTTCAGTGGCCACAAGTTCAGCCATCATCTGACTCTTATTGTTGGGAAACCAGCTGCCAGTGTAGTGGATTCCTTCTGGTCAGTAGCAATCTGTCTTTCAAAGATCACAGTACAGCTACTGCTGAGCCAGCAGACTCCAAAGGCAGAAGGACCAGACCCCATTTTGTATGCAATGCAGTGTCTTGCCTTAAAGAGGGGGAAGAACACAAGTGCCCTGAAAAGAAGATGCAAACACCAATCCAGACTACGTGTTGGTGATCCTGGCTCGGTTCTGAGAATCATAGAATAATAAGGTTGGAAGGGACCTCAAAGATCATCTAGTTCCAAGTCCCTGCCATAGGCAGGGACACCTCCCAGGTCACTCAAGGCCTCATCCAAGCTGGTCCTGAACACCTCCAGGGAGGTTGTGAAGCACAGAAGCACCGAACGTGATCAAAGATCACGTTCGGTGCTTCTGTGCTCCACAACCTCCCCTGGGCAACCTGTTCCAGTGTCTCACCACCCTCACTGTAAATAGAATTGGTGATGAAGAAGCATGCTGAAAGTCTGTATAGCCCTTATGCTTCTAAATGTGGTGAAGAAACATGTTGGAAGTCTGTGTATCCTTTATACTTCTAAATGTGATGGTTCATGTTTCTCTAATGATCCAGGGTAGGGTGCAGGGCTGCCAGCAAGAGGATGTGGAAGAAACTTCCAGTTCAGCTTCCCACACTGTATATGTTCTGTGAATAGAGTTCACTCCTTTAGGCTGGCAACTTTTGCTGATTGAATTCATTGGAGACTGCTCCTAGTATTTGAGCTGCTTATTTTTTGTAAGGTTTGTAAAGCTGATGATGGTGGAGGAAAGCATTACAAATGAGAACCTGGGCTGTCTTGTAAAGCTTGGCCTTTCCCACCTTATTCTCACTTCAATTACTACAGCTGGGGTGTGGCACTAAGTAGATAATCACTCCTCTGGCAGAACAGCTGAATGTTGTTAATCTTTCAAGTTGTATTTATATCAGCACCCTTGTTCTTCAGCTTTGCATGTCTTTCATTAGGAAATGGAGCTCATCACGGAGGAAGGAAAGAGTGATTTTCTTTTCTCAGCTATGAGAATTGGGAGTGGAGGAAAAGGTGAAGTTGTGACCACACTGATTCACCTACCAGCTGAGGTATGAAATGCAAGAAACTTGTTAAAATTATTATTTTTTTGTTTTCCTTCTTAAATAATCCTTTGAAAAGCATGAGAAGTTTTTTCAGTGGTGGGTTTTGTGTGTCTGTGTTGTGTTGTTGTTGCTGTTTTTATGGTTTGAATTGGTTGTTTTGTTTTGCTTTGTTTTTACTTTTAATTAGTGGTTTAAACACAGAGCTAATTTATGGCTTTGGCTGTTGATAACGTGTAGCAGCAGGAGAAACCAGCTCTGTGCCCTCTTGCATGCAGGCATATATGCATCTGTAGCAGGGAAATGGCCCTGAACTATAAGCATGGAGTAAGTGTAGTGAAGTACAGCAGTTGCGCCCCCGTCACCCTCCTTTCGCCTCTTGCGCCCTTGTCCCCCTCCTTTCGCCTTTTGCGCCCCCGTCGCCCGCCTTTCGCCTCTTGCGCCCCCGTCGCCCGCCTTTCGCCTCTTGCGCCCCCGTCGCCCGCCTTTCGCCTCTTGCGCCCCCGTCGCCCTCCTTTCGCCTCTTGCGCCCCCGTCGCCCTCCTTTCGCCTCTTGCGCCCCCGTCGCCCTCCTTTCGCCTCTTGCGCCCCCGTCGCCCTCCTTTCGCCTCTTGCGCCCCCGTCGCCCTCCTTTCGCCTCTTGCGCCCCCGTCGCCCTCCTTTCGCCTCTTGCGCCCCCGTCGCCCTCCTTTCGCCTCTTGCGCCCCCGTCGCCCTCCTTTCGCCTCTTGCGCCCCCGTCGCCCTCCTTTCGCCTCTTGCGCCCCCGTCGCCCTCCTTTCGCCTCTTGCGCCCCCGTCGCCCTCCTTTCGCCTCTTGCGCCCCCGTCGCCCTCCTTTCGCCTCTTGCGCCCCCGTCGCCCTCCTTTCGCCTCTTGCGCCCCCGTCGCCCTCCTTTCGCCTCTTGCGCCCCCGTCGCCCTCCTTTCGCCTCTTGCGCCCCCGTCGCCCTCCTTTCGCCTCTTGCGCCCCCGTCGCCCTCCTTTCGCCTCTTGCGCCCCCGTCGCCCTCCTTTCGCCTCTTGCGCCCCCGTCGCCCTCCTTTCGCCTCTTGCGCCCCCGTCGCCCTCCTTTCGCCTCTTGCGCCCCCGTCGCCCTCCTTTCGCCTCTTGCGCCCCCGTCGCCCTCCTTTCGCCTCTTGCGCCCCCGTCGCCCTCCTTTCGCCTCTTGCGCCCCCGTCGCCCGCCTTTCGCCTCTTGCGCCCCCGTCGCCCTCCTTTCGCCTCTTGCGCCCCCGTCGCCCTCCTTTCGCCTCTTGCGCCCCCGTCGCCCTCCTTNTTTTGCGCCCCCGTCGCCCTCCTTTCACCTTTCCATATGTTGCATGGTGTTTGAGCCAAATCTAATGTTCAGTAGGTACTCTGATACGTATCAGTGTGGATGATAGGTTAAGAATTCTGTCTGTAAGCTGCAGGTGCATCCTGCTCATGCTATACATCAGCCAGTGGTGGTCAGTTCTGGCAGGTTTCTGGATGTACTCTAAAAACTGGTTACTTTTATTTGTAGAATAGTTGACTGCATTCTGAGTCTCCTCAGTTTTGTTTGTTTCCTTTGTTGTGCTCAAGCTCATCTATACCCAGGCTGGCTCAAAAGCCCAATGTTATAAAGGGGGGTTTTGAAGATGAAAGGCTCTTAGTCAGAAATTTCCCAGATCTGAGATCTTGACCACAGCCATTCTGCAAAAGTTGTGCCTGATTTAGACTGGATGTTAGGAGGAAGCTCTTTACAGTGAGGATGGTGAGGCACTGGCACAGGTTGCCCAGGGAGGTTGTGGATGCTCCCTCCCTGGATGTGTTCAAGGCCAGACTGGATGAGGCCTTGAGTGAGCTGTACTAGTGGGAGGTGTCCCTGCCTATGGCAGGGAGTTGGAACTAGATGATCCTTGAGGTCCCTTCCAACCTTACCATTCTATGATTCTATGATTTCCTTGTACAATAAAACATTTTTGTATCCCTTTAGTTTTTTTGGTTTTTTTTAAAGAGGCTCTAGAAACTTGAACAAACAAAAAATTTTCTCTGTGGTCTCTTACTTGCTTGAGTGGCATAATTAGACTTAATGAAAGCTTAAACCCTTTATTTATTTTGAAGTATAGACTAAGAGACAGGGATTATATTAAATCATATTAAAATTTTTACCAAAAATGGAAGCAGGAGCAGAAAATAATGGAGAGGCAAATGTAACTAACCTTTCCATTGGAATTTCCTGATTTCAAAAGTGGTTTACCAGACTTGGATCAGGTTTGGAAACATTTATGCCTCTGTATAACTGTATGTACGTGGATAATATTACTCATCAGATAAATCTACAGGAATATAACAGTGCTTTCATTTTTTTTTTTCATTTATTTTTTTAGAACCTTTTTTTTTTTCCCTTAAGTACAAAGAAGTGCTCAAAACTCGTAAAAATACTCCCAAGTAGTATTGCCAAAGGCAAGGGAGGTCAGTAGAGGAGTGCTTCGCTGAAACCCAATAATCATTAGGAGCCTGGAAAATGCTGTGGAGTTCTGGCACCTGCTTCTCCTATGCCCATCACTCAGGATGTCTTGCCAAGCACTGAGTGGTGGGATATGGGAGACTAAGAGCCCAAAGAATGCTACAAGGGGAAAAAAAGAACTTGAGACATTGAGAATGTTAAGTGCTAAGTCCACATCTTAGTTGTTTCATAGGGTAGGAAAACAGCCCAGACCGCCAAACGAGTGCTGGGCTGCAGCAAGAGCAGTGTGGGCAGCAGGGCCCTTTACTCTGCTCTCCTCAGACCCCATCTGGAGTCCTGTGTGCAGTTCTGGAGCCCCCTGCACAGGAAGGAGATGGAACTGTTGGAGTGGGTCCAGAGGAGGCCGCAAAGATGCTCAGAGGGCTGCAGCAGCTCTGCTGTGAGGACAGGCTGAGAGAATTGGGGCTCTGCAGCCTGGAGAAGAGAAGGCTTCCAGCAGGCCTTAGAGAGTAGCCTTCCAGTATCTGAAGGGGGCCTCCAGAAAGGCTGGGGAGGGACTATTGCCAAGGTCTTGCAATGCCAGGACAAGGGGCAATGGGTTTACAGTGACAGAGGGGAGATTGAAACTGGATGTTAGGAGGAAGTTGTTTGCAGTGAGGGTGGTGAGATGCTGGCACAGGTTGCCCAGGGAGGTTGTGAAGCTCCCTGGGCAAATGTGATTGAAGATCACATTCTGTGCTCCACAACCTCCCTTCAGGTGTTCAAGGCCAGGTTGGAAGAGGCCTTGATTGACCTGTACTAGTGGGCGATGTCCGTGCCTGTGGCAGGTTGTTGGAATTGGATGATCTTTGAGGTTCCTTCCAATCTTACCATTCCATGATAACCAAAAGCTCATTCTAGGCCAACTGGCAGACCTGAATTGCTTGGGGAAAGGGTACTCTTCACTCCTCTTCTGAGAGCAACAAAACTCTAGTACCTTTTCTCAGATTGGCTTAGCTATTCAGTTAGATTAAAAAGAAACTAAACCTTTTCATTTTTTTTGTTTGTTTTTTGGGGTTGATTGGTTTGTTTTTCCCCAAAGGTTATACTTAGCAAAAAGTTCCTCTCCTGTCTCTCTCTGCCCAAGACAGGATCATTTGAAAGGTTTCATAATTATTTGGATTAGGTGGAGCAAAATATGTCTGACTTCTCCAGAACTGCGAAGTACATTTTGTGACATTCTCCTTTCTTAAAGCTTCCTTTAAATTCTTCTATACATTGGAAGATCTCTCCCCCCTCATAGCAAGGATGGCATAGGACAGTCTGGCCCCTCTTTCTTTACATCTACTAAAGGAGCAAAGAAAAACCACTTTGGGATCCTCAGATGTCAGGGTGACTCTTCCTAACGATTAGTAGCAGGTGCTAATTAGAAGAACCTTTTGGCTGCTGTGATACACTCTAGGGGCAAGCTGGGGTTTGAAAGACATATGTATGCAATCCTTTCAGTTCCTAGTTCTGAGCAGGAAAAAATGTTGCTTGGCTGCAGCCCAAGATACAAATCTGAATAATTAAAGCAGAAAGTTTGGTGGTTTATATTTTAGGCTTTAGATATGTGAATGGAGTTTGTGTTAACAGCTCAAGATCTTGGCCAGAAGTTATGGTCTTGGTTTCCTTCAGGGTGTTGCTGATAAGCTATGAGGAATGTTTTCTTTTTCTCTTTTAACTACAGTTCTTTAACACTAATCAAAGGAAAACAAAACCAAACAAAAAACCCCAAACAAACCATAACTAACCAAACAAATTTAAAAAGACTCAGCCCATCCTCATACATCTCTAGTCACACAGTATAGCTTTGATTGGTTAATACACAGCTACAGAAAGAAATAATCCATATTTTGATATACTTAATCATACTGTCCTGCCTTCCTACTTGATTCTACTACCTGGAGTCCTGTGTGCAGTTCTGGAGCCCCCAGCACAGGAAGGACATGGAAGTGTTGGANGAGGAAGTTGTTTGCAGTGAGGGTGGTGAGACACTGGCACAGGTTGCCCAGGGAGGTTGTGGAGCACAGAAGCACCCAACGTGATCTTGATCACGTTGGGTGCTTCTGTGCTCCACAACCTCCCTGGAGGTCTTCTGTGCATCACAACCTCCCTGGAGGTGTCCAAGACCAGGTTGTAGGAAGCCTTGAGTGAGCTGTACTAGTGGGAGGTGTCCCTGCCTATGACAGGAGGTTGGAACTAGATGATCTTTGAGGTCCCTTCCAACCTTACCATTCTATGATTCTCTAATAAGAGCTTAGTTCATCTGTTTGGCCATCCAGCATATTTTTTGCTTTCTCATAGAGATGCAAAAGGATGTTTTATACTCCATCCTGTTAAGATTGGTGTTTGACTTATTTTTGGACTCTGACAGTAGGTCTTCTGTCAGAATGAACAATGTTTAAATGTGAAAATCTGGGCTTGCCTCTTCTATTTGTAAACTGAACCTGTCAGAAGAAATTTTGCAGTGGAACCTAACCTTTGAGGTGAGGACTAGTGCTGGAGACTCTCAACCCCATAGGATTTCTAAGTTAGCCTAGGAATCTGCTCAGAATCTTGCTGCTCTAAGGAACACCTGCATACACAAAGTAATAGTGGATGCATTCCTGAGTGACTAAATCCAGAAAACACCCTAAAATACTTTCTGGGTGACACTGCATTACATTTATCATCTTAAAAACCAAAACCATGCAGGAAACCCAGTCAGAGAGTTCAAGTTTTGTGCAAGTTTTTTTTCAGGGTGCTTAGAGAAAGCAAAGCAGTAGCTTTTCAGCTACAACCTCCCATTTTATTGTGTGTGTCATGGAGCTTAAAGTACTTCTATGTGATTTGAAACCATCTGGCGAAGGTTCCCCAGATGTCGTTGCAGGAATGCTGTTGCACCTTGTAGGCAAGGCACTGGGTGTAAAATACACTGACAAGTATTTGGGTGAGGCTACACCAGCAATGCTCTAATAACAAAGCAAAAGGCATCTTATAGCTGTCTATTAAACACTCCAGAAATGTGGTGATGGAAATGCCATGGGATGCTGGGCAGCTGCTGCCTGCTGCAGGATTCTGACCTGGGAGTGGCCCCGGGGAGGTTCTGGTGCTGTTCCCCAGCATGTTTTCTCAATCATCAAACCCACTAAGCTTATTGTTTGACTAGGAAAATGGTGGAGTGGATTGTGAATATATTGTGAAAACAGAGGCTTCACCACTAAGTGCCCCTGCTATTGTAAAGAAGAAAACCTGAGCTAAAGAGGCTGGACTGTAAAATATTAATGAAAATGTGTAGTTAAGGTGCAGAGCTGCTATGTAAGGAACAAATGCACCACTTTGAGCAAGAAGGGGTGGGATGCCATAAATGACATGAATAATCTGTTATGAATCCAGAGGAGGGCTGTGAGGATGCTCAGAGGGCTGCAGCAGCTCTGGTATAGGAAACGTGGCTTGGTTGTGCTGCAGCAGTTGCTGACCATGAGGCTTTGGTGAAACAGCTGGTATAGATTAGAGTGGCTCTTGGATTGCTTTCATCTATGGAAGGGCTGGGCTGGCAAAGAACTAGCCTCAGGATAAGAGACATGCATTGGCTTTTCATGGTCCTCGTCCTCAGCTTTGTCCTTAGTTACAGCAGATGAACAATGGCACAGCTGAGAAAGAGGCCACACACAGTCTGAAGGGTTTCTTTTTGTAACTAGATCTTGGGAAAGATTTCCCTCCAACACAAAATTTCGTGATTTTTTTCCTTTTGTGAGAGTTGTGAAAATAAATAAACCCAGTCCTGCAGCTGGAATGTTTCTGACACTGTGAAATGAATTTGATTTCCCTGTGTGGTGGTACCCCAGAGGCACTGCTCATTTTAGAGGGCCTTATAACAGATACCCTCTGAGCACATTTAGGTGGGGTTCTTCCAGTCAAGTGACAACTCTCTGGGATGAATGTATGTGCAGAAGATGAGATTTGCTTTTCATTATTTTGTATTTGTTTGATTAATAAGAATTTGGCAACCAGAGCTAAGTTAGTGCTTCGTGGACTAGGAGGTTACCAGCTGTGTACCACATATTGTCTACCATAACTCTGGCTCCTCAGACCTATTTCCCACAGTTTTCCAGAGCTGGTTGAATCAGTTGTGCAGTTTTGAAGTGACACTGATAAATGTTATTACTGAACATCACACCTTATTCAGGCATAACAGGTTTTGATATTTAGTAAAGGTTTTGTGGGGTGTTTTTTTTTGGTTTTTTTTTCAGCATTAGCAAGAATTTATGATAAATTCCTTTGGTGTTCATCCCTTAATTTCATCTATTTAGAACTATTTTACCAGCTAGTCTGGCAACACAAATGCAGTAACTTTCTTTATGCATAGCACAGAGTTGCATGCCTCCAGTCTTAGGAGAGATCAAATACTTGTATCCAGAGAAGATACAAAATAAAACAATTTTCTGAATGTTTACTGAACACAAATAGTGCCAAACTGTCTTTTGCAGTTGTGAAGGTTATTCTAGTGCAATAAAATGCCATTAATAAACAAGAAAGGGGGAAGAGTAAGACAGATGTTTGGTCATAAAACATACAGGGAATAATAGCATGATAAGGTTGGAAGGGACCTCAAAGCTCCTCTAGTTCCAACCCTCTGCCATAGGCAGGGACACCTCCCGCTAGTACAGCTCACTCAAGGCCTCCTCCAACCTGGCCTTGAACACCTCCAGGGAGGGAGCAACCACAGCCTCCCTGGGCAACCTGTGCCAGTGTCTCACCACCCTCACTGTAAAGAACTTCCTCCTAACATCCAGTTTCAATCTCCCCTCTGCCAGTTCAAACCCATTGCCCCTTGTCCTTGATCACGTTTGGTGAGTCTGTGCTTCGCAACCTCCCCAGAGGTGTTCAAGTCCTCGCTGGATGAGGCCTTGAGTGAGCTGTACTAGTGGGATGTGTCCTTGCCTATGGCAGGGAGTTGGAACTAAATGATCTTTGAGGTCCCTTCCAACCTTACCATTCTATGATTTTTGAAGTGCACAGACTGGAATATGTGAAACATAAGGAGAGACAGGGAAGGGACGGCACCATGCAGGTGGAAGTAGGGAGTAGAAGGTAGGATCCCTTCAGAGCTCCATTAGATCTGTTTAAATATCTAGTGAGGTCTCAAGAAAGAGTATTTGAACACACTCCAGATGACTGAATGTAAGTGCAGAGCTGGGTTTCCTTTTCTTGCTCATGTGAACACCCAGGTCTGGTTGCATCTCTTTCCAGAGTGAAAAAACAACCCAACCCCACAGCGTTTAATCATGTCATTCCTTTGCAGGATGTCTGAAAGAATTTCCAGCTACGATAACTGTGATTTAACCTTCATCTGTTTTCCATGACTTGGTGAAAAGCAGCATTTTCCAATGCTTTCTCATTTTTATTTGTGGTCAGGCCAGAAAAAATGATTGCACCTTCAACTTCCTGCTTTAAAATGATTATTTTTAAATGTTTGGAAGGTGAAGTAATGTGGAGAGCAGAAGTAGAAAACTTTTCTCAAGGGCTTGAAAACCATAGTGGATACCAAGAAGACAATGTGTAAATGAAACACTGGTTTCAGGAGCCACTAGGGAGTTATCAGAGAATAAGAATGGATTAGGTTGCTCATTTGCAAACATGTGCATACACACTAGCACTAAGCATGAACTTCAGTGAAGCAATTCATTTTAGACCCTAATTTGCTTCTGAAGTTTGCTGTTATCTAGTCTTAAAGCTGTTGCTGGGAAAAATCAATCACCGCCGTGGTTTAAAATTCTTATGCATGTGGTAAGAATTAATCCCATAGAGCCACAGAAGAACTCCTATATGCCGTGATTCATTCTGTTGCTGACATTCTACTTGCCTGACTGGTTTTTTGGATGGCTGAGGGATCCCTCTCTTGTTTTATTACGACATGGTAGGGATGGCAGCCTCTCCCTGACAGCTTCAGCATGGCTTATGACTGTCAAAGCAGTTTTTAAGTTGTTAAAGATGTTCTAGTAGCCGTACTGAGGCCTTTATTAAAGACTAAGTGTGACTTTCGCTGGTTTAGCAGCTAATGTCACACCTGAGTGAAAAACTGAAAGGGGGAGACCCTCATGAAGTCTTATTCTTCTCTTACTGTCAGTGCCATCCCTTTTGAGCCTCATAAATGCATCATTAGTATAAAGGAGTTTCAACAGCTCTGTCAAGTACCCAATACTTCTGCTTCCACACTTCTGATGGAGACCCAAAGGCTAGGAAGCAAACGGCTTCCTAAGTGATGTTTAAGATGCAGATACTCTCCTGTCTTCTCCTCCTGTGATTTAACCTTCATGTCTGCATCTGATGTTTTGTTTGGGGTTGTTTTTTGTTTGTTTTTTCTGTGTGATAGTTGTTGAAGTTTTGAAGCAGCTCCTGTTAAAACCAACATGCAGAGTTCTGCTGGCTCTTATCAGGCTCTCAGTGGTGTGGTAACAGTGTGACCCACGGTTGACTTGTAATTACGCACTTGAGGAGCAAAGCAAGAGAGAGAATGAAGCCAGTGCTTTATTCCAGCAGAAAGATGGCTGGATAGGGCAGGATTTACTGCAGCTGGCCAGGACAAATGGTTGTGAGTATTGTGGCGGTTGTGAAGCTCATTCTCGCTTGTCTGAGTGGAAATTCTGAGGAAGAACTGACTCCACCAAGACCGAAACTTACTTACTAGTGGGAATAAAGGGACCATGTGATACGGGGATGTCTGTCTGCAGACTGGGAAAGCTTCCAGGCATGACATAAGGATTCAGCTTATTGGAACTTTGAGTCAGGGCACACAAGCTGCTGCTGAAAGGGCCTGTCTGCAGTCTTCCTCTGCACATCCAAGCAGGGAATCTCCTTTAAGGGAGTGAGGGCTTTTTTTGCCGGTCTGTTTTTCCACTGATCTTCCAATCCTTTGACCTATGTACACAGACCTACCTGCATGCATAAGTGGCTATAATTCGTTTTAGGTAATGGGGTTGCCTGCTAAAAGCTCCCTACATTGTGGATGCTGTCTTCTTCCTCTCCCAGCATGCTGTGATATGGAATTGGGTGCTAGTGTGTGCACCATCTACATTTACCACAGGGGAGCACATAAAATCTTTGTATTTTAAACTACAAGTGATGAAGTCCTCATGTTGTTGGATCCTGCTTTCACTAACCTAAGAGCTGCCCTTGCCTAAATGTGGAGTGATGTTCCTTGTTCCTTTATAGAATTTCATAGAATGGTAAGGTTGGAAGGGGCCTCAAGGATCATCCACCTTATATAGAAGGTTAAACTGATTTAAAAACTGCTGTGAAACTTAATGTCATTAAATGCATAACCCTCTAGTCGTCACCTTTATCCAGTGCATATCCTTTGAAGCCAGCAGTGATATGAAGTCTGAATTTCTAGCAGTGTTTTTTTTTTTTCCCCTGCGGGTGAAAAATGGGAATTCAGACTGTAAAGTGTCTTTGTAGGTTTTCAGGTAAATTAGTGTGTGCATATCTAGTGCAAAATGGGAGCTCAGACTGTAAGCTGTCTTTGTAGTTTTCAGGTAAATTAGTGTGTGTGTATCCAGTTCTATTATAGCACCACCTAATATTGCCAGGTGTTATCTGAGGTACTGTACCAACACAAAAGAGAAAGTCTGAGTGCTTACACAATTTCAAGCCCTGTAACTATTTGTGTTCACAGTTTTGCTTGTTTTCAAAAGTAACTTCATATTAAAATAGAAGCACCCTCTTATGAAGAAATACTGAGAGATCTGGGGCTATTTAGTCTTGACAAGGCTGAAAGGGGATCTTGTCAACACCTATAAATATCTGAGGAGCAGGTGTCAAGATAAAGGGGCTGTCTGTTTACAGTGGTGCCCAGTGGTGACAAGGAACAATGGTTACAAGCTAGACACAGGAGGTTCTACCTCAACATAAAGAAACACTTCTTTATGGTGAGGGTGATGGAGCACTGGAACAGGCAGCCCAGAGAGGTTGTGCAGTCTCCTCCCCTGGAGACTTTCAAAACCCACCTGGATGCATTCTTGTGCAGTCTGCCCTAAGTGATCCTGTAGGGGGCTGGCTCTCAGGAGGTCCCTTCCAGCCCCTAACATTCTTTGATTGTCATTCTCTCATCCTCTTAGCATGCTTTGTGAGAGGTGGAAGAGACAGAAAAGTGTGTGTGCACATACATATATGGGAATAAATATCCAGGTACCTTTATAGACTAATAGTTTGGAAGTATAACAGTGAAACAGCACCAAATACTATAGAAAACATTTCTGTTCTGCATGCAGTACTGCATCTAAGAGGCACTTGGGTATAGAAATCTCCTCTAGGTGACTGGTTGCTCCCATGGTACTTTTACATAGACAACCAAGTAGTTGAGTATGTATATGTGTGTGTCACTGTGACAAGAAGTACACTGCTGCCTGAATCTAGCAAAAATGAACATTTGGGTGAAGACAGCTGCTATGATTTAGATAATATTCTGAGCTCCCAAACACTTTGATTTTTGAAGGATGTTACCTTTCGTTGCAAGTGGTACTGCGTTGTTATTTGCAATTGTCTGAACACCCCATAAATAACATTCCTGCTTAAAGCCAAATCCAATGCTTATGAAACTGCAGAGATTCATTTGGCTCATGATACTATAGGCAATTATTGTTATATGGATTTTTAATCTGGTTTCTCACTCTCTTTACAATTTATTTTTTTTCTTCACCCTGGTTGGGGTTTATTCTTGGACTGACTTGACTTTATTATTCTATTGTTGTATCTAGGCTCCAGTTACCCTCTCAGAACTTCTTTTATTTCTGTTTCTCATTGATTTGGTTCAGAAAAAAAAGCACTTGGTATTTTATGTTGACTTTTGTTGCTAAATCTGTTATGTAGTAACTCATAGTAACATGGTAACTCGTATATAACAGCCAACTGAGTGCTGAGCTGCAGCAGGGCAAGGGAGGGGATTATCTTCCTTTACTCTGCTCTCCTCAGAACCCACCTGGAGTCTTGTGTGCAATTCCGGAGCCCCTAGCACAGGAAGGACATGGAAGTGTTGGAGTGAGTCTAGAGAAGACCATGAAGATGCTGAGAGGGCTGCAGCAGCTCTGCTATGAGGACAGGCTGAGAGAGTTGGGGTTCTGCAGCCTGGAGAAGAGAAGGTTTCCAGGAGACCTTAGAGTAGCTTTCCAGGATCTGAAGGGGGCTACAGGAAGGCTGGGGAGGGACTATTGACAAGGTCCTGCAATGACAGGACAAGGGGCAATGGGTTTGAAGTGGCAGAGGGAAGATTGAAACTGGATGTTAGGAGGAAGTTGTTTGCAGTGAGGGTGGTGAGACACTGGCACAGGTTGCCCAGGGAGGTTGTGGAGCACAGAAGCACAGAATGTGATTGAAGATCATGTTAGACAAGAACCCTCTTGGATAAACAAATACATGAAATATTTTATCATTCCAGCAAACTCTTTCATGTTGTCTAATCTGATGTTACTACAGGTTTTTTTGGTGTAGTACACTTGGAAATTCCAAGGAATGATGTAATTTTGTCTCCCATTTTGCTGCTAACGGCTGCAGAATTGATACGCACTACTTTCTCAAAGAAACTATTTACTCTTCTTTTGCCATTGACCTGATTTTACAAAAATAAATATTTTTTTTTTAAAAAACATTGAGAGTGAATGGAAAGTTTAACATCTTAGAGAAAACAACACCTGGTTATCTATTTGATATGCCCTGTTTAGCCCATTTCTGTGTAATTTCCATTCTCCACATCATCAGCAAATACACAGCATGTCCTTCAAGACTCAAGATTTTCACTGGCACTTGCCTTGCACTACAGCAAAAGCATCTTCCTGAGATATCAACAATCTCTGGACTAGCATTGTCTAAATATATTTTTATGTTTTCAACCTTCCTTCAATGGTAGAATTTTTTCTGTAATCAGCTGGGAGAGACTTTACCTTCCTCTGATCTTAACCATGCAGGTGCTAATGGCCCTGCAGTTGCATAGTATTTTTTCCTTCTCTGTTCTTTCACTTTGTAGTGCTGATTTTCACTGTTTGAAAGAAAAAGTATTTTTAAAAGTCTGATGTAGCCTGAGGTAGGCAAGGGATACCTGTGTGTAGTTTGTCCTTTCTGTCCTTCATAACATAAGTTATGAACAGTTCATAACAGAATCTAAGTTAACAGTTTGTCTGGAAGTGTGCTAGGAGGATGTATAAAGTTGAACAATCCACCTAAGCAATAGCCTCTAATGTCTTCTGATCTCTTCTTTGGATTCTTTTAATGCTACATGGGTGCCAGTAGGAGGATTGCACTTTATCACAGTACAATATCACGAGGCTAGATAAAAAGAGGTCAGTTGTGGATCCTTGCTGAACTCAGTCTCCATTTGGGGCTTAGATCAGTTTGGAAATGATAGGTCAGAGATGTGCATCTATTTAAGGGACTTGTGCCTTTGTTCTAGATACGCTGCAAGGAACAAAGAAAAGTGCACCTCAATTTACATCTTCCTAGCCTTGCTTGGAAATGCTTCTGGACCTGTGCTGTGGCAATAAATATGTAAAGGTAAATTTGATTTTCCAGTACCCACTTCATGTAACTACAGTGAAGCCAACTGTATTAGACTTGCAAGAACAGGCTCCAGAATCAGAGTCACAGAATAAGGTTGGAAGGGACCTCAAAGCTGATATAGTTCCAACCCCCTGCCATAGGCAGTGTCACTTCCCACTAGTACAGCTCACTCAAGGCCTCCTCCAACCTGACCTTGAACACCTCCAGGGAGGGAGCAGCCACAACCTCCCTGGGCAACCTCTGCCAGTGCCTTACCACCCTCATTGTAAAGAACTTCTTTCTAATATACAGTCCAAATCTCCCTTCTGCCAGTTGAAACTCGTTGCCCCTTGTCCTGGCATTACAAGACCTTGTCAATAGTCCCTCCCCAGCCTTCCTGGAGGACCCTTTCAGATACTGGAAGGCTACTCTAAGGTCTCCTGTGAGCCTTCTATTCTCCAGGTTGCAGACCCCCAACTCTCTCAACCTGTCCTCACAGCAGAGCTGCTGCAGCCCTCTGAGCATCTTGGTGGCCTCCTCTGGACCCACTCCAACAGTTCCATGTCCTTCCTGTGCTGAGGGCTCCGGAACTGCACACAGGACTCCAGGCAGGGTCTGAGGAGAGCAGAGCAAAGGGACAGAATCTCCTCCCGTGCCCTACTGCCCACACTGCTCTTGCTGCAGCCCAGCACTCAGTTGATGTCTGGGCTGCACTCGCTCATGTTGAGCTTTCCATCAACCCAGAAAGCTGGTTCATTATTATCTGAAAGTGTTCTGAGAGTGGTTCTATAATGCCACTTATCTACCAAACAGAAGCAGTACATTATTTTAATTGTGAAGCATCATCATTCTCTAAATTGCATTCTCTGGGACTGACTTATTGACTTTGCATTTAGTACATTTTTGCAGTGCGATACAGAAAGTAAAACTTGTCCTAAAGCATTTACCAATTTTACTTTCAGCTTTTGGTCTTTTGCAAAATTGTTATTTCTCTAGTTCTTTATACTTGGCCTTTTCTAGACCAGCATAAGCTCTGGAGTTCAGTGTCATTGGCTTTAAATTCAGTCTTTGTCTAAAGTCACACTGCAGGACTGTTGCATAATTTTACTTCTCCGTAATTATCTGCCTGAAACTTTTTACCATCAAGTAAAGTTCTGCTGGACAACTTCATCTTCAAAACACATACAATAAACTCCTCTCTTACTTGTGTGCTGAAGAAGATGTAAGCACCAAGGCACCCTATAGCAAGTAGAGCTGCTGTTAACCTGTTCAGGCTACACCTCATGAAGAGGTGTAGTGAGGACTATGTCGCAGGAGGGTTTTCCTTGAGCAATCAGTGAAAATCTCTGGCGTCAGTTAAAGCTGGGAAAGTTCTCACTTGTTAAAGCACTTGGTCTGCCCTGATTTTCTGCCTGCCTATAGGGAGCCCTGTCCCACCAGTACACTTCTCACTACTCCTGGACAAGGCTCCCCCAGTTTAGCCTTTTTGATCTTCTTGCATGCACTGAGTCTACTCAGTTTCCTCAGCGGTGTTGTGTGCCTGAAGAACTTCAACACACATGGGGGAAGGCTTAGCATGAAAGCAAAAAATCCCAAGCAGCTATTTGCTTGTCCCCACAAAAAGAAGACTAATTTAAGTTCCCCCTCTTAAGTGAGATCCAGGCCTTGCTAGCAGAGCCAGATCTCGTGTTAAAGATGATTTGGCAAAAGAAACACAGAGGCAAGTTTCCTGCAGCTAGTTTGAGTGGTGACCTTTATCTTTCTCCAAATGAAAATGAGAACTCTTCCTCCACTACATAACCTCTGGTGAAGTTCAGTGAGTTACATCATGATGAGACAATGTTATATATCAACATCTGTTTCTCCTGTCCATTTCCCACATGTGTCCTTCCATGTTACGGCCTTTATCTTTCTCTCCTGTATTTATTTTCCCCTACTTCTTAATCTTTTTTTATTTTGTGTTGTTCATAACTACACTTCATCTGTCCTACTCTCACTCAGCAGTGTGGCAGTGAGAAGGAAGCTCTGTGCACAAGAGAGGAATAAGGATGCTTGCCTTGGGTTTTCCTGGTTCTGTAATCTTTTGTAGTTTAATTAGTTACCTCTGCTGGAAGGGACATCTGCAGTGATTTTGCCAGACTGCAAGTATTTTAATGGACTCCAAATTAAACAAATTTCAATGCTGGCACAATAAGTGTAACTTTACATGTGTTCCTGATATGAATGGGTCAGGGAAGGATTTTTTTTAGTTGCAGTTGGTAAGAATACTGGCCAGGAAAACATGAACTGTCTATTGACAATGAATAAACTTTTAGTACAAAATAGCATGCCAAATTCAAGACAGAAATTTGATCTTTTCTCTGAATTCTCTCCCCTAATGTAGTTCTTTAGTTAATTTTTCTTTTTGCCCAGTAGCTGTTTCCCTTGGAAATCATTGTGCTTGCAAAGGCTCGCTTTGTGTTAAGAGCTCTGATTTCAGCTGTTGTTTCTCTGGTATAAAATTCTCAAAGTTAAATATACCCTACAGAGGACAAGCACAGCCTGTATAGTTTGAAACAAAGTCTTAAAGATACAACTCAAGGCAAATACTGAAAGCTATGCTTAATGGCAATATCACTGTCACTTATCCTTTGTAATGTCCTGAAAGCTACATCTTTAAAGAAAGATCTTGAGAGTATAAGGACCTTTACTGCATTATGGCTCTTCTTTATAGAATCATAGAATGGTAAGTTTGGAAGTGACCTCAAGGATCATCTAGTTCCAACCCCCTGCCATAGGCAGGGACACCTCCCACTAGTACAGCTCACTCAAGGCCTCCTCCAACCTGGCCTTGAATACCTCCAGGGAGGTTGTGGTGCGCAGAATCACTCAACATGATCTTCGATCACATTGGGTGCTTCTGTGCTCCACAACCTCCCTGGGCAACCTGTGCCAGTGTCTCACCACCCTCACTGCAAACAACTTCTTCCTATCATCCAGTTTCAGTCTCCCCTCTGCCANTGAGCATCTTTGTGGCCTCCTCTGGACCCATTCCAACACTTCCATGTCCTTCCTGTGCTGGAGGGTCCAGAGCTGCACACATCTGCAAAGCAGCTTTCTGTGTAGGTGTTGGGGTTTTTTTTTTTCTTACCTTTTTCTTGCAGATGAGGTCCTTTTGTGCTTGTTATGTGGAGACCTGTATAGCCTCTGCCTTTGCAACAAGAGTTGTTCTAAAATCTGCCCTCCGGTTATGACAAGTTTCTGAGCTTGATTCTGTGAAAGCAGGAGAGAGAAATTCCTTATCTGAACCAGCAGTGCTTTTCACTGTTAGTGGCAGAAGATGGACACTGACAGTACTTGAGCACACTGATTATTGTTTTGTTATCCCTCCTGGGCAAGGGCTACCCTTCTGCTTACATAGCACACAGCACAGTAAAGCCTGAACTCCAAGAGACACTTTCTGGCATTAATATAAGATGTGTGGTTAATAGTAAATCTGCCATGGAAGATGAGTCAGCCTTGGTAGTAAGATAAACAGATGGAGCAAAATAGGTCACTCCAGTCTCAGGTTTATATACACTGCAGATTCTAAGCTGAATTCAGCCCTAGAGTGTAACATCCAAATGAGTGTATTGTTAGGTCAAAAGGTTTGTGCATCACAAGCAAACCATGTGAAGCTGAAGTTGGTATCTAGAAAAATGCCTTCCCAAGGGTCAGAAATAAACCTGAGAATCACTGAGATGTATAGACAGAGGTAACATATAGATTAGATAAAGAAAAATGCTTTCATGATTCCTTGAGTTAGGAAGTTTGTCTGGTGATGGTCCCCTGGTTTGTCTGATGACATCCAAGAGCAATGCTCCATGTGGATGATTTTCAGGAACTATTTGTATGGGTAACAGGATCCCACTGCAGGCATAGAAGGGAAAACCTGAATAGCTCTGCAGAGCTGCCACTCCAAGTACTGCGAGGCAAATGTAGTAACCACTGGCTTCTGGTAGTCTGCAGATCAGCACTGCCTGATGCTGTAAGAGCTGTTTCACACAATTTGAGAAATGAGGATGTGTAAAAGTGACTTTACCTGTGGAAATACTTGCTCACTTACAAGGATATGCATCAGAAAGCATAAATGAGTGCAAGGGATAAGTCATCTCTTTCTGCTGCAGTACATTAACAGAAGAGGAGAGATGTGATACAGACTGGTTTCACCCTCTTACATCTTTCTTGTTCAGTAACAGGTGTGTGTGCAGTGAGGAGAGCTGAGGACAGAGCTCTATTAGAGAAGGCATTTGTTTCAAGCTGTGTAATCATCAGAAAACCCAAATAGGGAGATCCATTCTGCCTCTTTTCAGACCCATTTCCAAGAATGCATCTATCCAGATGAAGAGTGATGTTAATGTCTCTTAAGCTACTTCATTGGTGTTACTTTTGGTTGGTTGGTTGGTTGTTTTTTTTAATCACAGGATGTGCTTTTAACCATGGATGAGTACCTGTGATTGAACAGGTAGCAGTCTTAGCATGATGGAGCTTTGTTCTCACAAAGGCAGAAATTCCAAATCCCGATGTTCAAAAAGTTGTAAAAGGAAAGCTACTTAATGTATGAATAGCAGTGCTGGCAACCTTAGCTGCCCATGCAACCCAGACAGCAACCAAGTGCTGGGCTGCAGCAAGAGCAGTGTAGGCAGCAGCGTGAGGGAGGGGATTCTGTCCCTTTGCTCTGCCCTCCTCAGACCCCATGTGGAGTCCTGTGTGCAGTTCTGGAGCCCCCAGCACAGGAAGGACATGGAGTGGGTCCAGAGGAGGCCACAAAGATGCTGAGAGGGCTGCAGCAGCTCTGCTATGAGGACAGGCTGAGAGAGTTGGGGCTTCCAGGAGACCTTCTAGTAGCCTTCCAGTATCTGAAGGGGTCCTCCAGGAAGTCTGGGGAGGGCCTATTGACAAGGTCTGGCAATGACAGGACAAGGGGCAATGAGTTTCAACTGGCAGAGGGGAGATTTAGATTGATGTCAGAAAGAAACTCTTTACAATGAGGGTGGTGAGGCACTGGCAGAGGTTGCCCAGGGAGGTTGTGGCTGCTCCCTCCCTGGAGGGGTTCAAGGCCAGGGTGGAGGAGG
>VWZE01005417.1:13236-35960 GCA_013396675.1 Eubucco bourcierii | reverse complement strand
GGTGTTTAAGGGCAGGTTGGATGAGGCCTTGAGTGACCTGTACTAGTGGGAGGTGTCCCTGCCTATGGTAGGGGGGTGGAACTGGTTGATCCTTGAGGTCCCTTCCAAGCTTACCATTCTATGAGTCAATTGATATCTCTATGCATGTACTTTCGGTGGAGCCTGCGCTGCGTTTGAAAGCAGCTTGCAGGTGCCTTTTAAAGGGGATATTAATGTGTCTGTGTTGGGTGTGTGCTTCTGGTTTTTTTTTAGGTTTGTTTTAAACAGCAGCAAGATTTTTTAATTACAGTGCAGATGTCACACTTGAAAGAATTCACAGAATGTCTGCTGAAGAGTTACCAAAATTAGACTTAACTGTGTACTGTTGGGGGATATGTGGATGGATTTCCATTTGGCACACAAACAAAAGTGTATCGGAGTGGAAATTAACAGCTGAGGAGGAATTGGAAGAATCTGGAGTCTGCATCTTGTCTTTTTAAACTAGACCTTAGATGAGAGCCCTAAAATTGAGTGTCTGGAAGGACTAGGAAGTAAATGCCTTCATTTTTCAGTCTCTCTATTACAAGATTGTATCGGAGTTCATGATGAGTTGTTAGGGTGATGAAATATGCCAAGTTCAAGGCAGCAGACTTCTGCTGATTGCTATATTTGGTTGTTGTTAATCTAGCTTCTTACTGTGGACTTAGAAAAATTAACTCTCCCAACTGAATCCTTTCTCCCTGGAATGATCAGTGATTCAGAGCTTTACATGTGTGATGGTTTGGGAGTTCCCCCCCCCCACACTTTGTAAAACGACCCAGACTAGAACTCAACCAGATGGAAGTTAAGGACTGAAGCTCAGCACAATGTACAAGCAGAGATAGACACAGTAGACAGGAATAGTTACAGATATATACAAGTTAAAGGTAATACAGAAACACAACTCCCCTCCCAGAAATCAGTGTCCCCAGGAGGGGCTTCCAACCACCCTTCCACCTTCTCCCCACCCCTGTACCTTACCCCAAGGTTTGCCTTACGCACAAGGTAAATTAGGAGGATTGGCCAGGGGGGTTAGAAGGAAAGTGGTTAGTGAGGGTTAGTCAGCAGAGGAGGCAGAGCCAGAAGCTGCCAGACCGCCCCAGACCCTGTTCTCCCAGCAAGTGACAGACAGACTGACTTATCTATGTTTTGGTTATTTTCCCCAAAACAATTTTCAGCAAGCCTATGAGTGAAGCAGCCATCACCATTGTTTTTCTTTCACAGCCTATAGTGTAATTTTCTCTATTAAAATATTCCAATTAGCCTCAAACCAGCACAACATGCTACATGTTTACTGCTCTCATAAGCTCACTAGTCCCATCTTTTCTTCCTGATGTCCACTGGTCTGTGACAAAGGCATGGATAAAGGATTATTGCTGCCTCTCTTCTCCCACTCCGCTCTGTGCAGTTTTGCATCTTACTCAATACCAACAGTTGCGAAATTTCAAACAATGATCCGTCGAGTTTGTTCTGAATGCCTGAGGTTTCAGAGAAAGGCAGCACCCATGTCACATCTCCCTTGCTTTTTGGTCCACAGTTCAGTATTGTGGCTTCTTTAGAACACAGAACTGGATTGCATCCTTGATCTTTAGTGTTGGAACAACAATGCATGAGATATTAACCCACTCTAACGCGTAGAATTACGGAAGCTGGTGGCATGAGTGTTTAATTCCTGGCTGTCACAGTGCTTGTGCCTGAAACAACTTACTGAACAATATATTGTTCAATATAAGGAAAAGTTTTTCCTTTGTCTCTTCTCAGCATTTCACATAGGCTTTTCTGTAAGGAAGTCAATAAATTGTTTCACAGAGAAAAGGAGTAAGTGATGCTTACCTGGAGACCAGTGCCAAGTGGTGTCCCTCAGGGTTCAGTGCTGGCACCAGTGCTGTTTAACATCTTTGTCAGTGTGATGGTTTGGGAGTTCCCCTCCCCTCACACTTTGTAAAATGACCCAGACTAGAACTCAGCCAGCTGGAAGTTAAGGACTGAAGCTCCATTTACAGCTCAGCACAATGCACAAGCAGAGATATACACAACAGACAGGAATAGTTACAGACATAGACAAGTTAAAGGGAATACAGAAACACAACTCCCCTCCCAGAAATCAGAGTCCCCAGCAGTGGCTCCCAACCACCCTTCCACCTTCTCCCCACCCCTGTACCTTACCCCAAGGTTTGCCTTACGCACAAGGTAAATTAGGAGGATCAGCCAGGAGGGGTTAGAAGGAAAGTGGTTAGTGAGGGTTAATCGGCAGAAGAGGCAGAGCCAGAAGCTGCCAGACTGCCCGAGCTGCTCTTCCAGCAAGAGACAGACACTCACTCATCTATGTTTTGGTTATTGTTCCCAAACAATTTTTCAGCAAGTGTTTGAGTGAAGTAGACATCATGATATTTTCCTTTCACAGCCTGTAGTGCAATTTTCTTTAAAATGTTCTAATTAGCCTCAAACCAGTGTGGTCAGTGCCATGGACAGAGGAATCAGTGCACCCTCAGCAAGTTTGCAGATGGCACCAAGCTGTGTGGCACAGTCGACTTGCTAGAGGGCAGGGATCCATCCAGAGAGACCTGGACAGGCTGCAGAGCTGTGCCCAGGCCAACCTCATGATGTTCAACAAGGCCAAGTGTAAGGTCCTGCACCTGGGTAGGACCAATCCCAAGCACAACTCTGGGCTGGATGGTGAATGGCTGAGAGCAANCAGGTTGAGAGAGTTGGGGTTCTGCAGCCTGGAGAAGCTTCCAGGAGACCTGATAGTAGCCTTCCAGTATCTGAAGGGGGCCTCCAGGAAATCTGAGGAGGGACTCTTGACAAGGTCTTGCAATGCCAGGACAAGGGACAATGGGTTTAAACTGGTAGAGGGGAGATTGAAACTGGATGTTAGGAGAAAGTTGTTTGCAGTGAGGGTGGTGAGACACTGGCACAGGTTGCCCTGGGAGGTGTTCAAGGCCAGGTTGGAGGAAACCTTGAGTGACCTGCCCTAGTGGGAGGTGTCCCTGCCTATGGCAGGGGGTTGGAACTAGATGATCCTTGAGGTCCCTTCCAACCTTACCATTCTATGAGTCTAAGATCTCTGGCTGTCTTACTGGTGGTCAACGGCTCAGTCCTTTCAACGTAAGCTCTCCTGTTAGAAGCACTCAGTGTTCCAAGTAACAAATGGGACACTGAATTAAAGAACTGGTGCAATCAGGAGTCTGGCATCAGAGAAACTGTACTCTTGCAGAATTTTTTTGTCAGTTGGTAATAGTGTTTCAGGACTGACACACTATCTGGTTTAAATATGCTTTAATCTGCTTATGTCATTTAAGCACCTCTGGGAGCAGTGAGCATTCATTAAATTATTTGTTATGGTGGGAGTCCTATCATATTGAGCCAGATGCTACTTTCCCTGAGTGATACTATTGTGCCTAGCCTCAACTAAGCTGAGTAACTCCAGTGGATTCGATTAGGTTATAAATTAGCTCTCTGCTACATTTTAAAATGTGTCAGTGCACATCCTCAGCTCTTATAAGCACCTGAAAAGGTTTCCTGAATGCACTTTATCAGCCATGCTACAGCTGGCAGTTTTCCCCCTGCTTTGATATGACTTTTGACTCTTTCTACATCTCTACCCATCCTGCAGACAAATGCTCATAATGACTGATTTGGTTGGAAAGAAGAAATGTGTTGGTGTGAAATGTCTCAGAGGTCTCCTTTATTGCTGCATATTGCAATCCAATATTATATCCAAGCTACAGCCAACTGGATTTTTGAAGGGAACAAAGGAAAATTATTGAAGTCCATGTTCTGCATTATTTACTCTCTCACCATTTGGTGAATTTAATACACTTGATAGCAATGCAACCCTGCATATTTTTGCAAACATAGATCCAGTCCTGTGTTTCTCCCATGCCCAGGTTGCCCTTGATTTGAAGAGGAGTTTGAATTTGCTAGCAATGTGAGGGCAAGCAGTCTTGTAAGACATGTGCTCTCTTAATGTAGCTTACAACTGAGATAAGACCAGAGCAGAAACCTCATACATGTAAATAATGTGCACAACTACGGTACTTATTTTCCCCAGTTCCATTCTGAAGCATTTTTTTCCAAAATCTCTGCTTCATGTGCTCAGAGCTGAAAACTGTCAACAGCTACTGGATAGCTGTAGCTGCATAACAGTAGCTGAACTGTTTTCTGTCTTAATTTCTGTTGGTTCACAAGTTGTGTCTATTTACAGAGCATCAAGCACTGTTCTTCATGGCTTTCTTCTGTGTAATGTCTTTGAACCAGTTGAGTTTGATTGTGTTGAGGCATAGGAAGCTTCATGTAAACACGGGGAGGAATTTTTTTCACTGTGAGGGTGATAGAAACTTGGCACAGGCTCCCCAGGGAGGTTGTGGAGTCTCCTTTTCTGGAGATATTCAAAACCTGCCTGGATGTGTTCCTGTGTGATCTGGTATAGGTGATCCTGCTCTGGTGGGGGTGGGGTTGGACTGGGTGAGCTTTTGAGGTCCCTTCCAGCTTCTGACATTCTGTGATTTAGACAGAATCTAAGGTTTCCCATTTCATATTCAAACTTCTACCATTTAGTTAACCCTAATAAACTTAGCTATACGGATGATGGATGGTTATATTAAACCAGTCCTTTCTGGCTCGTGCTTCTGGTCTTTGTGGTCAGAAGTCTTCTGCTTTTGAATGTGAGGTGATCAAAGATCTGCATCTTACAACATAATTTTTCCTTTGTCTTTGATTTAAAGTCAGAAATTTCACTTCAAAGATCTCTGCATGGCATTTTCTGTGTTCAAAATCTGATGTTCCTTTAGGAATTGTAGCCAGTTCCTAAAGGCTCTAGTGAAACCCAGTCTCCAGTGTAACCTTTTCTTTGATTGTTGCTGCTCTGTTTTCCAGGGCTATCTTGGTGTTCTGCTTCCTGCCAAATTGCTGTGATGGTTTGGGAGTTCCCTGGTTTCACTTTGTAAAATCCTCCAGGCTAGACTCAGCAGGCTGGAAGTTAAGGACTGAAGCTCTACTTGCAGCTTAGCACAATGTACAAGCAGAGATAGACACAATAGCCAGGAATAGTTACTGAAATAGACAAGTTAAAGGTAATACAGAAATACAATCCCCCTCCCAGAAATCAGAGACCCCAGGAGGGACTCCCAACCACCCTTCCACCTTCTCCCCACCCCTCTACCTTACCCCAGGGTTTGCCTTATGTGCAAGGTGAGTTTGGAGGATCAGCCAGGGGGGTCAGAAGCAGTGCTTAGTTTGGTTAGCAGAGAGGCCAGAAGCTCCCAGAGAGAACGGAGATGAGGCTGTGTGGTATTTGTTTGTGTTCTTGTTCTTACACATCTCAGCAAGCCTATGAGTGAAGTAGACATCACCAGTGTTTGCTTTTCACAGCCTATATATAATCCTTATATATAGAATATAATTCTTATATATAATTCTTTTCATAAAAATATTCCAGTTAGCCTAAAACCAGCACAATTGCCCAAGTGCTTTATCAATCTTATATACTCTGGACAGGTGGAACTTCATCTGTCACACTCTACCCACCCAGGATGGGACACTGACAGCTCTTTTCCCTAGTTCTTAAAAATCCTGGAGTCGTATTCACATCCCTAGTGTTGCTTCCCTTGCTTCCCATGCTCCCTATACTTCATTTCATTTAAAATGTTAAATACACAAAAGGCAGTCTGCCAAGTCAGAAACTATAAAACACAATCAAATGATTGTGCTGGTTGGAGGCTAACTGGAATATTTTACTGAGAGTAGTGAAATCCTTAGCTGTGAGAAGAAAGAAAAACAACAAGAGTAACCTGTTGCATTTCTCAGCAGCAGAATGAGTGATACAAGTCAAAATGTAAGTCAGACACTCACTGCTCAGGTAGTTCTCATTTGTTCTGCTCATTCACTCTGGCAGTCTGTGGTTGCTTCTACCTTAACTCTAATCCAACCTAACCCTGTATTTTCCCCTAACTTTCTTGTCTTATTTTGACATCTCACCACAGATCTTTCCAGATTTATCATGTGAGGTACATGGGGATTGATCTGGTTATGTCTGAACAGAGGGAAAGAGGGGAAAGGGTGGCTGGAGGTTTGGGTCAGAGGGATTTTTGTGTTTCTGTATTACTTTTAACTTATATAGTTCTGTAAATATTTGTGTATTTTAAAAAAATATATATATTATATAATTAATATGTAACTTAAAAATTTATTTTCTTTTATTTACCTTTATGTTTTATATTTTCTTATGTTTTAATATATTTTCTCATGTGTTTATTTTTTATTTGGGACCCTGCCACTTATTTATTTTTTATTTGGGGACCCCCCCCATTTATTTAATTTTTTTCTTTCCCATTTATATGCCTGTAAATTGTACTAAGCTGTAAATAGAGCTTCATTCCTTATCTTCCAGCCAGCTGAATCTAGTCTAGGTGGTTTCATGGTGTGCGTGGGCAGGTAACTCCCAAACCATCCCAATGATATGTCCTACAAAGCAATGAGCAGTTTTCTGTAGGTATCAGCAGCTACAAAAAAAAAAGTGTGGGGGGCAAGTGTTCAAGTTCTATAAGAACTCGAGAAAAATGTTGATGGTTTGAGCACAAGCCAGAGTCACATTCTTCTGAGTCAAAGACATGAAAGTATAAGCTCTTACATCATGTTTTGAAGATTACTTTTCTCAGTTTGCAAGCATTCAGGCATCTTTTGGAATGTGAAATGATAAGATACTTCCATGGAGTGGGGAGGAAAACAAAAGCTGACATGAAACATGATAATCCTGTATATTATCTGTGTAATATGCTGAAGTCTAGCAAATGGTTTCAGTGGAAGTTTAGCCAGCTTTGCAGTTTCCAACTGCAACTATCTGAAAGGAAGCTGAAAATTGTCACAGAGCAACCTTGAGGCCCTTAAAAGTCCATCTGTGTCTCCAGAGAGGTTTAGTAAAATTGAAGGCCATTGTCTACACCACTCTTCCCCAAGCCCTGTATCCAGGTCTTCCTTGAGCAATTCAAGGGTCCAGTCCTGGCAAAAGCACTGGTGGGTCCCACTGACCATCCTCTGGATGAAATCAGTGAATTCAACTCTTCTGCAGTTATGTTAGGTTCAATTTTAAATTAACTGATTGCTGCAGCATTTTGCAGGTCTAGTCTGGACCACTTCTGAGTGGTCTCCAAGCAGAGAGCATGGAGGGGAAAACCTACCCCTGAAAGAAACCTGAGCTGCCTGGCACAGTGTCCTGGACCTTCACAGATAGAGAGAGCGAGGGAGAAAGAGAGAGCTCTGCCTTCTCCCCTGGACCTGTTTCCTAACCACAGACTGCTGCCTGTAAAAACAGGACTGTGCTTATTTCAGCACCTGTCTTGTGCAGCCCCTGTGCCTTTTCCTTGAATCATTTATACTGCTGGAATGCAGACAACTGTAGAAAGAACAGCACACGAACAGCAAATGTGGTGCATACAATAGAGTGGTTTTTGTAGGAAAGGATTTTAATGAACATTTAGTTCCATCTCCTACTAGACCAGGTTGCTCAATGCCCCACCTGACCTGACTTTGAATGCTTTTCCAGGACTGGAGCCTCCACAACTCTAGGCAACCTGTTCTAGTGCCTTACCACCTTCATAGTGAAGGATTTTTTTCCTAGTGTCTAATCTAAATCTATCTTCTTTCAGTTTGTAGCTATTACTACATGCCTTTGTAAAAAGTCCTTCTCCACCTACCCTGTAGGCCTCCTTCAAATACTGGAAGGCTGCTACAAGGTCTTGTTAGAACCTTTTATTCTTCAGGATGAACAACCCAAACTCTCAACCTGTCTTTATAGGAGGGGTACTCCAGCCCTGCAATCATCTTTATGCCCCTCCTCTGGCTCTTCTCTAACAGTTCCATGTCCTTTCTGTGTTGGGTACTCCAGAGCCGGACACAGAACTCCAGATAGGATCTCATGACAGTGCTTCACACTGTAGTTTTGGGGGGTTAATTCATGTTACAACAAAGCAGTGCATATGCTAAAAAAGAAGATAAATAAGTGATTGCATAAACCTGTACAGAAGAGTACTATAGCATAAGAGCTCTAATGCAAATTCTGGCATGTGACTCAGTAGCAGAACAGGCAATGAGGTGCTGAGAAAATTATGTATACCATAATAGATCCTGAAGGTGAAAATATGAATTACTTTCTAAAGCACATATGTGGTGGGAAATTATTTTTATGAAGAAAACATCAAAACTACTGACAGAGTTTATAATTCATGGCACTTACTGTGTGAGCAGGAGTTCTGGCACCAGCAGGCTGACTGGTGGGAGTCAGCATATTCTGCTAACCTGAAAAGACTCAGTGCTGATTCACTAAATCTATGTAATATCCTCATAGATCAAAACCCCTCATCTCATGATGTGTGCAACTAAACAGCTGCAAAATTCCACCTTTAAGGTGAGTAAAAACAAGGACTTACGGCATTTAAATCTGTTAGGTGCTTACCAAGCCAGTGAATGTCAATAGGATACATGTAAAAAAACACAGTGTGAATGTGAAGAACTTCAGAACTAAATTATGGCCACAGCTTATGCAGTCTGTATAGCCTCTAGATCCCTTTCAACCTGAAACAGGCTGGTGCACCTCTAGAAGAATATTCTGACATGGATAAGAGGATAGAAAAGGAAAAATGCAATGGAAAGTTGGACTCCCTCAGTTTCTCAACAGATTGATTCTCAAGACCCTTCCCCAGCTTCCTTGCCCTCCTCTGCACTTGCTCCAGCACCTCCACACCCCTCTTGTAATGAGGTGCCCAAAACTGAACACAACACTCAAGGCTGTGGTCACTACAAATGCTACAAAACTTCCCCTCTTTCAGGGGCAGTTGATGAGCAGTTCTCTTTTCCTCCCCACAGCAAAAGGTTAAAGCTCATGCATGCTCATTCTCCTAGTAGAAGAGTGAATCAGCATAGCCTGTTCTTGGATGGGAAGTTTGTTTGTACACTCACATCTGTAAACGTGTGTGGTGTTGTGTTTATATAGCATAGTTGACATTTTGCTGCGGAGATTAAGAAGTTAAATACCTGTAGAGAGTTTTAAATTGACTATTTTTATCCGGGCACCTCTGACTCCTCTGCAAACACTGTGTGTAGTAAATTATTGTTAGGTGAACTTCCAGTATGAGTAGTAATTTCAGTAGCTTTCTTCAGCAAGCTCTGGTAATTGCACTCACTTAATAGACTAATTATAAGGGTACTGGAGGTCTCTCTGCAACCCCTCCATGGTGTGTTTTAGAGTATGTCCTCCCTCCATGGTGCATTTTAGGGTATGTCCTCCATGATCTTAATATCATTTTCTTGGTAGATATACTCTTAGCAGGTTTTTCATGTAAAAAGNCTGTCATTACAAGACCTTGTCAATAGTCCCTCCACAGCCTTCCTGTAGCCCCCTTCAGATACTGGAATGCTACTCTAAGGTCTCCTGGAAGTCTTCTCTTCTCCAGGCTGCAGAGCCCCAACTCTCTGTCCTCATAGGAGAGCTGCTGCAGCCCTCTCAGCATCCTTGTGGCCCTCCTCTGGACCCGCTCCAACACTTCCATGTCCTTCCTCTGCTGAGGGCTCCAGTACTGCACACAGCTTTTAAGTCACTCATATGTATGTAAGGAAATGCAGATATCACTTCCAAGGGCTATAAAGGCATTAGATGGGTTTGTGTTTGCTCATCTTCAAAGCAACTGGTTTATTCATAGAATTGGAAGTGACCTCAAGGATCATCTAGTTCCAACCCCCTGCCATAGGCAGGGACACCTCCCACTAGCACAACTCACTCAAGGCCTCCTCCAACCTGGCCTTGAACACCTCCAGGGAGGGAGCAGCCACAACCTCCCTGGGCAACCTGTGCCAGTGTCTCACCATTTTAAAAGTTCATCATGTGAACATGGTTCTTTAACACTGAAAATAGTATCAGATCAAACATTTGTGACACTTGTGTTCCTGAAAGCATACCTTGCCCTTTTGCTTTGCACAGCTTTTAAAATATGAAGCCCCTTAGTTTTCAGTGAAATATGATTCTAATTTTCTAAGGTATAGCCCAGGAGGGCTCTTACTTTTGCAGATACCCTTGTGAGGAAACAGTAGGAGTTCTGTTCCCCAGCATTACCTATGGTTTGGGATTGTCGTGGGTTTAAAGAGCTGACACTGCGAAGCTCCCAAATGAATTGGAGAGAAAAACAAACCAGAATTATATTTGAAGACAGTTACAGATAGAAATTACAAAGCAGATAGTGAATCCCTAAGGAAACCCCCTGAATTTTTCCCCAACCCAAAACTAAATCTATCATCCCCAGTGCTCCAATCCTCTCCCTCTCTGCCATCCAAGAGGCCTAAGCAGAGCCTCTGGAGGCCCCAAACCAGGCCTATCCTTACATGTTTGTCCCGATAATGCAGCTCCTGCCTGACACAAGGCTGGAGGGGAAGGAGAGGAGCACAAGGTGGCCTTGCTGTGAGCTTATGAAGAGATAGCAGAATTATGGGATTGAATAACAATCTTCCAGTCCCCAGAGGACTCATTTTAACCTTAGAGTTCCCAACCTGGACAGGGATCAGTGTGTCAAGTCCCGCAGCACTGCGGTGATTTTCATTTGGGAAATCTTGCTTTGAAGTGGCCTTGTGCCACGAGTTAAGGCACAGTACCAAAGGAGCACCACGTAGTATCCTTTGCTAGGGATATGCAAATACTTTTCTTCTGCTCAATCTTTCTGTCCCAGTGTAGTGAAAGAATTAGTGGTTAGTGGCACAGGACATGACTTAGATAATGATTGGTGTCATTGTTGTGTAACTTCTAGGGACCCTGTAAGAAGCAGGGTCAAATCAATCTACATGTGTTTAAATACTCAGAAAGAAGGCAATGGAAAAATTTTGGGGAAAAACTAATCAGATCTTACCAGAACATGATGTTTGCTAATGATTGAGGCAGACCAAAATCCTCTTGTCTCCTAACAAAGCCATGATTTTCCCAGCTGCTTCGCTTCTGAAGCAGTGACAGCAGATAGACAATGAATATTTAAAATCAGTTCAAATTCAAGACACTCTGCATAGCAAAATGTAGTATGGAGATTTAGGTCTTCATTTATCAAAGTGAATAATGGGAGTCAGTAAAAACCCCACATCCTTATGGACTTTTGAAATATGTGGAGTACCAACATTTGTATCAACATGGAAACTCTCAGATCTATAAAAATGACAAATTTGCATCATTATATTGAATATACACAGGGGAATCTGAGGCACAGAGACCATGAATGGTTTGCTTACATCAGCTAGAAAAGCAACTAGCAAAGTGAGCTAGAATCAATCTGCTTTTATTCCCCATCCCAGAGAACTAGGAATAGCCACTGTAGGCAGCAGGCAAATAGCAGGACATGAAACCCTCCTGCATCACCATTACCTAAGGCTTTTACTGCCACTTAGCTGCCCCTTACACTTTGAAGGTTGTACCCACTTAATTTTCACCTAAAAATGCTGTCTTGCCTTGGGAGATAACCTCCTTGATACACACTTCAATTTTTTAAATTTTTTTTAAGCCCTTTTTACATGCAGAAGTATGAGTTCCTCCTGAGACTTTTCCAGGGTGACACCAAATAAACCTTAGGAGTGCACAAGATCTTGTAATGCCAGGAAAAGGGGTAGTGGGTTTAAAGTGGCAGAGGGGAGATTGAAAGTGGATGTTAGGAGGAAGTTGTTTGCAGTGAGGGAGGTGAGACACTGGCACAGGTTGCCCAGGGAGGTTGTGGTGCACAGAATCACCCAACGTGATCTTTGATCTTCTGTGCTCCCTCCCTGGAGGTGTTCAAGGCCAGGTTGGAGGAGGCCTTGAGTGACCTGTACTAGTGGGATGTGTTCCTGTGTATGGCAGGGGATTGGAACTAGATGATCCTTGAGGTCCCTTCCAACCTTATTCTATGATTTTTATGATTGTGGTGAGGCCACACTTTGAGTGTTGTGTTCAGTTTTTGGCACCTCATTACAAGAAGGATGTGGAGGTGCTGGAGCAAGTGCAGAGGAGGGCAAGGAAGCTGGGGAAGGGCCTGGAGAATACATCTGTTGAGGAGAAACTGAGGGAGCTGGGGATGTTTTTTGGAACTAGATGATCTTTGAGGTCCCTTCCAACCTTACCATTGCATGATTAGTTTGAGAAGGTGGAGGCTGAGGGGAGACCTCATCACTGTCTACAGCTACCTGAAAGGATATTGTGGAGAGGCTGCTGCTGGTCTCTTATCACAAATAAGGAGTGACAGAACAAGAGGGAATTGCTTCAAACTGTGACTGGGGAGGCTTATATTGGACATTAGGAAATTTTTTTTTTTTCACAGCAAGAGTGGTCAGGCATTGGAATGGGCTGCACAGGGAGGTGACTGAGTCACCAACCCTGGATGTGTTTCAAAACTGTTTGGATGTGGTCCTTGGGGATATGATTTGTGAACTTTGTAGAGTAGGGATAATGGATGGACTTGAAGATCCTGGAGGTCTTTTCCAACTGGAGTGTTTCTGTGATTCTGTTTGTCATGAGGATGCTTTTTACCCATGCTTATTGCATAGGAAACATTAAGTGTCCTGAGAAGAATAACATCTTTCTTAAATAGCTGAAGTTAGTACTGGTTTAAAATCAGCTTTGATTCTGGAAAAAGATGTTTGTGATGTTTCCAGAGGTGCCTGCCAAAATACCACAAAACCATTGTTCACATTTGCTTCCAGACTAGTCTGGAACTCAGAAGCAAAGGCACAGCACAGAAGAGCTGGAAGAAACAAGAGTTCACCAACCATGTCTGAACTTTCAAAATGATTTCTGGTTCAGTCTGAGAAAAACAGAGAACTTCAGGGAGGGAGGGAAGTGAACTTTATTTCCCAACACTTTTCCATTCTAAAGTAAATCTTCTTCAGATTAAAGACCAGATTGATTAATTAAAAGACGATTATCCATTTGCTGACTAAACAATAGTTAGTTCTGTTGAAATGAAACAATAATTTCTTCTGTTGAGGTCTCTGTTTAAAACATGATTCTAGTCAAAGAAATGACAGAATTGCTATTGCCAATATTTATTTCTGACTAATATTAGAAAAATATGCTCCATTTCAGAGAAAACAAGAATCAGAGACAATACTCATCAACTAGCAAGCAGGACAAACAAGTGGGTGTGTCAGGCTGAGATTCAGGATGTGGCTGAAGTCAGACAGAAAAGTGACTGAATCCAAATCTTGCTTATCATGGAATGGCAAGGTTGGAAGGGACCTCAAACATCATCTAGTTCCAACTCCCTGCCATAGGCAGGGACACCTCCCGCTAGTACAGGTCACTCAAGGCCTCCTCCAAACTGATCCGGAATACCTCCGGGGAGGTTGTGGAGCACAGAAGCACCCAACATGATTGAAGATCAAAGACTACATTGGGTGATTCTGTGCTCCACAACCTCCCTGGGCAACCTGTGTCAGTGTCTCACCACCCTCACTGCAAACAACTTCCTCCTCACATCCAGTCTAAATCTCCCCTCTGCCACTTCAAACCCATTGCCCCTTGTCCTGGCATTACAAGACCTTGTCAATAGTCCCTCCCCAGCCTTCCTGGAGGCCCCCTTCAGATCCTGGAAGGCTACTCTAAGGTCTCCTGGAAACCTTCTCTTTTCCAGGCTGTAGACCCCCAACTCTCTCAGCCTGTCCTCACAGCAGAGCTGCTGCAGCCCTCTCAGCATCTTGGTGGCCTCCTCTGGACCCACTCCAACAGTTCCATGTCTTTCCTGTGCTGAGGGCTCCAGAACTGCACACAGGACTCCAGATGGGGTCTGAGGACAACAGAGCAAAGTGGCAGAATCCCCTCCCTTGCCCTGCTGCCCACACTGCTCTTGCTGCAGCCCAGCACTCAGTTGCTGTCTGGGCTGCACTCACACTGCAGGCTCATGTTGAGCTTTTCATCACCCCAGACCCTCAGGTCCTTTTCCTCAGGGCTGCTCTCAGCCATTCCCCACCCAGCAGCTGTGCTTGGGATTGTGCCTACCCAGGTTCAGGACATTATGCTGCCCAAAATCACTTCCTATAAGCCAGGAACCTGTTTGGGGTTTCCATCCTAGATGGATGCTTTTGTTAAGACTGCTCTACTTTTAATAAGAGTTTAAGTTTCAGCATGTAGGCATTTTTAAGATGAAACACTGCTTATCTGGGCTATTGCCTCCTCCCTAGGGGTGTTCAAGGCCAGGCTGAATGAGACCTTGAGCAACCGAATCTAGTCATGAGGAATCTTTGCCCATGGCAGGGAGGTTGGTGTAGATGATCTCTAAGGTCCTTTTCAACATAAGCCATTTTATAAATTCTATGAAAAGTTTACTTGCTTAAAGAACTGCTTTTTGGGACTGGGATTTGTTCTTCCTCTGTATTATCCTAAGTGAAAAACAGAAAAAGAATGGTGCTCCTTGGACCAGAATCTGCACCAAATTAAATATATTCATATTTTAACCATCTGAGTTTTAGCTTAATCTTAGATCCTGTGGTAGGTAAACCAGGTTATCCAATGGAGGCACTCACAGCACAAATTGTGAGTCTGACTAAACTGCAAGGGATCATTTTGAAGAGAAATATGAAGTTTATGTCCTGACTCTGTAATTTTTTGGGGGATCTGGTAAATGGATCCTGACAAAATGTGTTAATTCATCTGCTTAAATTCCTCTTCAGCCTATGAGTACGTGGTATACAAACAGGATTTTCTGCCAGTAACTCTCAGATCATCTCTTGGTATTGGCAAGTTGATGTTATGTACATACTGAGGAAAAGGCTGGTCTCTGTGGGAATGTATGAATGTGGAGAAAGAAATATGCTTGATTCTAATTGGAGCAGGGTGTTTGTCAAGTTGCACACATTATTTCAGCTATGTGCAAGTCAAATACCTACTGACTTGAACTAGTCACGATTCAGAGAGCCAGGCATGGCTCTCTGCCTGCTGTAACCTGGCATAGCTCAGGACAATGTGTGATTCCTCAGTGCCTGGCTGACAACCACTGCTTCTCTAGGAGTGAAAATCTAAAGGCTGGTGCTGAAAGAAAATTCTGCTTGCTGAATTAGCTTGCTGAAATACTCAAACAGGCAGACACATGCCTTTGAATTGATGCTTTCAGGTAGTGGTTATCCTTCTCTCTTCCACAGGTGAGTGGGGATCACTTTCCTAATTTGGGGTCTGGATGTCAGTGCTTCTCTAAATGCTGGGCAAAGACCACCCCTACAGTGATAAAATCATAGAATGGTAAGGTTGGAAGGGCCCTCAAGGATCATCTAGTTCCAAACCCCTGCCATAGGCAGGGACACCTCCCACTAGTACAGCTCACTCAAGGCCTCCTTCAACACCTTCAGGGAGGGAGCAGCCACAACCTCCCTGGGCAACCTGTGCCAGTGTCTCACCACCCTCACTGTAAACAACTTCCTCCTAACATCCAGTTTAAATCTCCCTTCTGCCACTTCAAACCCATTGCCCCTTGTCCTGTCATTGCAAGACCTTGTCAATAGTCCCTCCCCAGCCTTCCTGTAGCCCCCTTCAGATCCTGGAAGGCTACTCTAAGGTCTCCTGGAAGCCTTCTCTTCTCCAGGCTGCAGAGCCCCAACTCTCTCAGCCTGTCCTCACAGCAGAGCTGCTGCAGCCCTCTGAGCATCTTCGTGGTCCTCCTCTGTACCCACTCCAACACTTCCATGTCCTTCCTGTGCTGGGGGCTCCAGAACTACACAGAGGACTCCAGATGGGGTCTGAGGAGAACAGAGCAAAGGGGCAGAATCCCCTCCCTTGCCCTGCTGCCCACACTGCTCTTGCTGCAGCCCAGCACTCAGCTACTGTCTGGTCTACATGCACACACTGCAGGCTCATGTTGAGCTTTTCATCACCCCAGATGCTAATAAATTTTGGATTTTTTTTTTTTTTGAAAGGAAGCAAATTTAGACATACCTTTTTTTTTTAATCCATGTAGATTAACTTTTTGCTAATAGCACAACAGTAGACAAACCTCAAAGAAATTCAAGCTCTTCACTGAACATAATAGTTTACATGGTTTTCCAAACAGCTTGACGCTTCTAAAATTAAGGTTTTGGTGTATGCCCAAATGTATTATCATAGAATGGTAAGGTTGGAAGGGACCTCAAAGATGATCTAGTTCCAATGCCCTGCCATAGTCAGGGCCACCTCCCACTAGTACAGGTGAAAATGCTTTCTTTATGAAGAATGCATTTCCTGCAGTATTTTGGTGCCCCTGTTTGCCTCCAACTGGGATGATGAAATGTAAAGATCATTCTAGACATGAAGAATAGTTGCAGTGGTTCTCATTTGTAAAGTGTTCCAGGCAATAACACTAATGGTCTGTGGTTGGAGTGAGCATGGTAAAGTGGCTGTGCTTCAAATGAAATGGTGAAAGGAGATAAAGGCATGAATTATGTTAGGGTTGGTATACTTTGACCAGTGGCATGGTTGCTTATGAAGCTGGAAGGGGTGATAATTCAATACTCAAGTGATTTAGCATAAAATAACCAAAGTGTGGCACTTTGGTGCCAAAAAATAAAACTTTGAGGTCCCTTCTAACCTTACCATTCTATGACAATGACTTCATTGACAGTACCAAAACCAACCCCAAACCAACCAAATCTGTGAGAAAAGCAAGTGGGAACTCTTTTTTTTTTTTTTTTTTTTTTTTTTTTTTTTTTTTTTTCAGTAACTTCGATTGCAGTGTGGCTGGAAAGCTGTCTGGTAGAAAGGGACCAGGAGGTTGTAATAGATAAAACTCCTTATGAGCCAGCAGTGTGCCCAAGTGGCAAGGAAAGCCAATGGCATCCTGGTTTGTGTTAGAAATGCGGCGTTCAGCAGGGATAGGGAGGTGATTGTCTCCCTGTTCTTGGCACTGGTGAGGCCACACCTCGAGTATTGTGTTCAGTTTTGGGCACCTCATTACAAGAAGGATGTGGAGGTGCTGGAGCAAGTGCAGAGGAGGGCAATGAAGCTGGGGAAGGGCCTGGAGGATAAATCTGATGAGGAGCAACTGAGGGAGCTGAGGCTGGTTAGTTTGAGAAAGCAAAGGCTAAGGGGAGACCTCATTGCTGTCTACAGCCACCTGAAAGGATGTTGTGGAGAGGCTACTGTTGATCTCTTCTCACAAGTAAAGAGTGACAGAACAAGAGGGAATGGCCTCAAGATGTGACTGGGGAGGTTTAGAATGGACATTAGGAAAAGATCTTTTCACAGCAAAAGTGGTCAGGGCTTGGAATGGGCTACTCAGGGAGGTGGTTGAGTCACCAACCCTGGATGTGTTTAAAAATCATTTGGATGTGGTGTTTGAGAATATGATTTAAGTGTGAACTTCTTAGAGTAGGGATAGTGGATGGACTTGATGATCCTGGGGGTCTTTTCCAACTGGAATGTTTCTGTGATAAGCACCTAAATTTAAGATAAAGAGGCTGAAGTGCTACTGTATTATATGCTAAACAACACCCAGAGATACTGTTTGTGTCTTAAAACCTCTTGCAGGCTCAGAAAGTATACACTAATTTGCCTTTGTTAACAGTAATATTATTCTTGCATCCCAGGAAAACCAAACAACAAATCGCATTGATACCAGTCTCATAAATCAGTAAAACACAAAGCTGAGCTGAGCAACATTTACATGACATGAATCACAAACTGTAAAATGCCCAATAAAAATTTCACAACATACCTGTGCAACAAGTTTTGCAATGTGCAAATGACATCTATTCCCCATTACCAGGAAAGGGGGGGAACCTTCTTTCAACATACACAATATGCATTCCAGTGCACAGGAAAAACAAGTTCCACCATATATATATATATATATATATATATAAGGGTTTGAGGAATAAATAGAATAGATGTCCCTGCCTATGGCAAAGGTTTGGAACTAGATGATCTTTGAGGTCCCTTCCAACCTTACCATTCTATGATCTTAATATTAGCTTAAACCTGAGGTGTCCCATTATCTCATATTGTATCAATAGTTGGCTTTTGTGGTCTTTTTGTTGCCTCAGAGCTTCATTTATGGAGGTGAAAGAATGTGAGAAGTGATATTCTCAAAAAATTGTTGTGCCTGTGTCTTGAAATGCTGTTGAAAGTCTAGTTTGGCTTTTATTTGCCCCATAAACTGGCCTCTGACAGATTTGTGTCTGAAAAAGCAGCAATGCAAATAGAAAGCACCTGAAGCATAGTTACAAACACTCTGTCCTGTGTACGTGTGCAGTGTGTGCAGTGTACGCAGTGCAAACTCCTGGCTGAACTCCATGGCAGCCAGAGGAATGAGACTCCAAGAGGAAAGGCAAAACATGCCACAGATGGTTTCAAAACAAATGGTGTAGTGAATATCACAGAAGAGTCTTAACCCTGCATGATTTTAGCCACCTAAATGAAGTGTCAGGGTCTCTTTAGCTTTTGAGAGAGCAAAACTATGTTGATTGATGCACCACCCTGGCACAGCAAGGAAAACTGATGGCTATGATGCACACAGGGTAACATTTCCTTCAGCTGTCCCTTAACTAGAGCCCTCAGTCACTTCAGCTTTTGGTTTTTCACAAAATGCATGGAGGTCTGCTTCAGAGAGCTCTAATCTGTGGCTGGTTTTGGCTGTAAGAAGTAAAGAGGTGGCAGAATTGATAGGGAGAGGGAGGGCAGACAGACAAGCAGTAGCATGGTATTCCCAGGTGTGCTGTGCCTCTAGATTTTGGGGTGATGGGAACTGACAATGAACCCTTGAGCACAAAGAATCAAAGCTGTGGGATGCCCCTAGATTTTGGGGTGATGGAGCTGACAATGAACCCTTGAGCACAAAGAAAGCTGTGGGGTGCCCCTAGATTTTGGGGTGATGGAGCTGACAATGAACCCTTGAGCACAAAGAAAGCTGTGGGGTGCCCCTAGAGTTTGAGGTGATGGGAGCTGACATTGAACCCTTGAGCATAAAGAAAGCTGTGGGGTGCCCCTAGATTTTGGGGTGATGGGAGCTGACAATGAACCCTTGAGCACAAAGAAAGCTGTGGGGTGCCCCTAGATTTTGGGGTGATGGGAGCTGATGCTGAACCCTTGAGCACAAAGAATCAAAGCTGCGGGGTGCCCCTAGATTTTGGGGTGATGGGAGCTGACGCTGAACCCTTGAGCACAAAGAATCAAAGCTGTGGGGTGCCCCTAGATTTTGGGGTGATGGAGCTGACAATGAACCCTTGAGCACATTAGTGACACAACTTCCCAAAGTACTATGTCAGATAAGATAAAACTTCCTTCAGAAAAGTAGTGTTTGGAGAAAGAGTCAATGGTATGGTGAACATCCCTGTTTTTAACCATTTGAAAACCATCCACATTTAATATGATGACATTTCTGTACCTTGATCAGAAGACCTGAAAACTATCAGACATTCCCTTGTAGGCCTTTTTCCTCTTACACATTGCACAAAGCCTAAAATTACTTTCCTGACAACTTGCTGGTACATCGGATAACTTTAGCCAGTGCTTTGATTTCTCCTTTCTTCCTTTTGGAGCCTGTAAAAGAAAGAACTGCTGTTTCTTACAAACATCACCTCACTTTGCCCTGACTAAGTCCTCCTAAAATGTTATCTGTTCTGCAGAGCATTCTGGCTGCAGCTGTCACATGCTGCTGTGTTTACTCTGTACTTACTGAACTGCATTGTACTCACATATGCCTCTTTTTTTATTCTTTTCAAGGGAGAGTTTTTATTCTGCCTTGTATTTTTTTTCCCCCCCCTAGGTTGTTAAGAACTTAAGGTACTTTCTAACTGAGACTGAGGCTTATAACAATCTTGAGTAGAAGAGATCAGCCAAGGGAAAAAGTAGATAATATAACACTTCTTGGAGTGTTGATATAACCTGAAATGATGGTATGAAATCAATAAATCATCTTGCAGAGCATTTCAGACCCTGCTGATTGCCACTGTGAGTAAGCACACTTGCAGAGACAGCTCAGACCTGGCATAACATAGGATTTTTTTCTAAGAACTGGAGGTTTCCCTGATATCTGCAAGTACTTGGTAAACTTAACCTTCTTCACCCCTACCACCCATTCCCCCCACCTCACCACCTTTTAATTGCCTCCTAACACTGTGTTCATGGAAACACTAGAACACAGATTACACAGCTCTGAAATTGTCAACAGGTTTTACCTGGAAAAAGAAGGCTTTTGAGAAAGAAAAGATAAGGAACGCTCTTTGTTGTAACCTAGAATTGCACAAATTAGTTGGCTACTCCGAAGCATAGTTCTTTGGCATAACACATTGGTCTGGGTGCTGTTTCCAGGTACAGTGTGGAGCAAAGCAAACCCTTTCTTGTTTCTGGGAGTTCCCTGCCCTTGCCATGGAATTGCGTTAAGCAGTCAGAATGCTGTGGTCAGTGGCATAATTGGGTCCGGTCCCGGAAATGATGGGAATGCAGCCAAAGACTCTGAGGGAAAGAGAAAGGGCTGTGTAAACAGTTGTAATTGGGTCTGACTTTGGAAAAAATCATTAATGCTGCTGTGCCTTGCAAACTGCTGAAGGGACTCTCACAGCCTGACTCACCCTCTAAACGTCTGCGTTGTGTCCCTGTTGTTACCCCTATGCCTATATGGAGCACAACTCCCTGTTGAAAAGACTGAGTGGATCCAAAGACTGATTGGATCCTTACTTTTTTTCTTGTGTGTGTGTGTTCTCCATCTTGTCTGAGAGGCACAAATACTACCAGAAGGCTGAAATGTTAAAGCTTTCTATATGCTGCTGGGGCAGCCCCCACATATAACAATAGAACTATTGCAACTCTCCACTCCTACCATAGAATGGTAAGGTTGGAAGGGACCTCAAGGATCACCTAGTTCCAACCCCCTGCCATAGGCAGGGACACCTTCCACTAATACAGGTCATAGAATGGTAAGGTTGGAAGTGTCCTCAAGGATCACCTAGTTCCAACCCCCTGCCATAGGCAGGGACACCTCCCACTAGTACAGGTTACTCAAGGCCTTCTCCAACCTGACCTTGAACACCTCCAGGGAGGTTGTGGAGCACAGAATCACCCAACGTGATCTAAGATCACATTGGGTGATTCTGTGCTCCACAACCTCCCTGGGCAACCTGTGCCAGTGTCTCACCACCCTCACTGTAAAGAACTTCCTCCTACCACTATTACAGTTGTGTGTAACTGCTGATATGTTCCCCATCTGCTGCCTGAACCTGCTGCAAATCATAGAATACCTGAATTGTTCTCTGGAGAAGGATACAGATATCTGCAGAGAGCATCAAGATATCCAAAGGAAATCAATCATGCCAGAGAATTCTGTTGTGAAATAAGAGTGAGACAGAAAGAACAGCTGGCTGGGTGGAAAAACAACTAATTGTTAAAAAAAAAGAGCTGCAGCTTTGGTATCTCTTTCATTGTAATGAGGGGGGGAAAAAATGTATCACATGCCAAGTGCAAGGTCCTACACATAAATTGGGGCAATCTCAAGCACAAATGTAGGGTGAGAGAGGAGTGTCTCTAGAATAATCCCAAGGAAAATGGCTTGGGGGTGTCAGCTGATGAAAAACTCAACATGGGCTGGCAACGTGTGCTTGCAGTCCAGAAGGTTAGCCTTGTCCTGGGCTGTATCAAAAGAATTGTGACCAGCAGCGTGAGAGAGGTGATTCTCCCCTGCAACTCTGTGCCACCTCGACAGTACTGCTCCCAGTTGTGGTGACCCCAGCATAAGAGGGATATGGGATTTCTGGAGGGGGTCCAGAGGTGGGCTATGAAAGTGATCAGGGGGCTGGACACCTCCCCTCTGGGGACAGGCTGAGAGCTGGGGCTGTTTAGCCTGGGGAAAAGAAAGGGAGACCTTATTACAACCTTCTAGTACATGAAGGGGGCTGACAAGAAAGCTGAGAAAGGACTTTTTACTAAGACTTGTAGTGATAGTATGGGAAGGGACAGCTTTAAGTAGGTTTAGACTAGATATTAGAAAAAATTCTTTACAGTGAGGGTGGTAAGATACTGGAACAGGTTGCCCAGGGAGGCTGTGAATGCCCCTTCCCTGAAGGCATTTAAGGCCAAGTTGGATGAGACCTTGTGTTACCTGGTCTAGTAGGTGTCCCTTCCCATGGCAGTGGAGTTGGAACTAGATGATCTTTAAGATCCCTTCCAATGTAAACCATTCTCTGAATCTATGCCTCAAAGAAATTCTTGGCACATGAGAAAACATGGTGAGCAAGGCTCATAAATTTCACACAAGGAATTTCTTGTTCAAGATAGCAAAAGATAGTGCTTAGAACACGGTTTCTGTTACCTCATTCTACAGCTGAGTTTGGGCAGCATTAGGCAGGTTGCCCCATTTATGTCTCTATCTCTCCAGTTCTAGAATGATGTTTGCCTCATTTTCAACCTTTTTGGCCCAGTGGATGCCAGCTGCAGCAAAAGGGAACGACTTTCCTAAAATGTCCTTTTTTTGCCTGTAAGAAATGACTGAGTTAGATAAATGTGAGTGAAAGAAGAGGCTCAAAGAATGACTTCTGTGCCTGGGACCTTTGTTTGCTCGTTAGTCTGACAAAATATATTGACTTTGTCTGCAGACTCAGTTCTGCATACTGTGATGGTTTGGGACTTCCCTGCCCCCACACTGTGTAAAATGACCCAGACTAGAACTCAGCCAGCTGGAAGTTAAGGACTGAAGCTCTATTTACAACTCAGCACAATGTGCAAGCAGAGACATACACTATAGACAGGAATGGTTACA
>VWZE01005416.1:159390-174155 GCA_013396675.1 Eubucco bourcierii | reverse complement strand
CTTCCAACCTTACCATTCTATGATTCTATAAATGGGCATGAGGAAAGGAGAAAAATCAACTACTTCGTTATTCTCGTAGCAGTGTCTAAGGCCCACCTGGTTTTGTGGCACATGACTGTTTTGTAGACACCAGTGAAACCTGGAAATGAGTTTGTTCAACACCTCACTGAAACCATTTGCAACTTAACTGGCAGGCAGACAAGGCATTTAAGATTGTTGATCACTCACCAGCTGGATGTTCAGACGATAGCTCTTCTTGTCCCATTCTGAGGACATATGAGGAGAAGCTTTAGTTCTACATTGACTATGATTATTTAATAGGTTAATCTCACTGATCTGATTCATAATTTTTCTGCAGTTTTTTTTTTTTTAATTTTTAGGAAAAAGATTTAGCTCTTAAATACTTTCAAGGATGGAATCTGCGTTCTTGCTTTTCTCATATATTTTTTTTTTCTTATGCGGCCACAAATCCTTATGTGACCTCTTACATTTTTCCAGTTGCTGAGAATTAGCCACATGGGACTAGGCAGTAGATGAACTTTTTTCCTAAATCCAAGGTGAAGTCCACTCACTGATACAGTGAGGACAGCCCCTTTCCTCCCAGGTGATTCAGTGTTCTTTTGACAGTGGATTCTTTTCCACTGCAAGTGGCCTTTCTGTATTGGATGAACAGCACTAAGACTGAACTTAAAGCCCTTAAGCCCAAGATGTCACATCTGCTTTACAGAAATTACAACAGAAAAACAACATGATTTAAAAAAAAAAAAAATTCAAAATAAACATTGTAAAAACTTAGTGGAAAAACATCTGCAGTTTTCAGACTGTTACAGCAGTTGTCAGGAAGGTCATGAAGAATTTTTTGAATTTTTTTCTTGAATTTATTATTGTTGCCTTCTAGTTCTAAACAGTATCATTTCCTACCAAGAAAGACTTTTATTTATGCTGATGTCAGCAACAGCACATAGCTGTTAGGCAAGGTATACAGGGTATGTGAAATAGTGGGAAGCATGTGTGTGGCAATTAGAACAGTACAATAAATAAGAAAGACAGCATTTACAAGGGTTTGTTCTTGTAGATTGTTTTAGAGGACAAAGATGTGTTGGGGGGGAAGGTGGAGTGGGGAGAGAGTTTTAAAAACAAAAGGAGTTTTCCAAGCTGCTAGAGCAGTTAGTGGAAGAAGCAATGATGTGAATGAAAACCAACAAGCATAACCACATTTTCAGATCAGAGAAAGAAATGTTACAAGTATAGGTGTGCTAGAAAGGGCAGCTTCGAGTAGGGAGGTATTGTGGCTGCATATTGTTGCACAGGTCAGGGATAGGAGAGTTGTTTGTGTGAGTTAATTATATCACGGAGCAGAGTTGATCTGATCTTCTTGGACTCGGCAGAAAATGCTCTCCCTAGACTACTTATGAATTAGCTTGCAAAAGCTGATGAGGTATCTTGCTGAAACTACACTTCCTTGGTGAAACAAGGAACGGCAATACTGAGGAGTGTCACCTGGGTGCTGACATGAGAGCACTCATGTTGTTAAATGTTAGCATGGTCGCTGGCAGGACTTGGGTCCTGCAGATCATCCAAAAAGTTTTATTTCATTCTTGAGTTCTGTGCCAGCTCTGCAGATGTGGTTGAATGGCTAATAAAGTCGTCATTGTAACAGGAGTGTTTGCAGTTTCTTTCTTTTGTAGCTGCATAAAGGGTAGGAGTTGGGAAAGCCAGGGTTCACAGAGAAGCCTAAAACACAATAGTAAAAGCTTAAGTCACTCTTGATAGATTTTTGTGTACATTTAAAACGTTCTTTCTTGTCTTAGCACTTGAATAGAAGCACTGTTAGAAGTCAGTTGGGTGAGTGAGTGGTTTAAATCAAGTCTTTAAACTTCTGGTCTAACTGAATGCAGCCTTGCCCCTGATTACCATTAAGCAAACCTGTTTCTCTAGCTGTGCTGTCCTGAAGTACTTGGCGTAACTCCTTTGTGAAAATACAAAACTTGTCTGCTTTCCAGTGCCTGGTGTCACATATGGCTTTCCATAACTGACGGAAGGCAGATGTTGCTGTGCTTAGACTACGAAACTAAACAAGGTTTGATTGCAGTGTGAAGGATCAGTGTAAGTTTTGCTTAGGGCAAGGTTATAAGAGTGCTCTTTGTGATCAGGTCAAGGCTCTTCCTCACATGGAGGAACATGGCAAGTGAGAGGCTGGATGTGCTTTAGTTACTGAACAGCTGCAAAAAAAGAACTGAACCATCAAACAAGCAAGATGTCCGATACTAGTGTTATTTCTATTACCATGTAATCGACCTACACCCACTTATGCCAAGCTCTAAATATCATGTGCAGAACTCATCCAAGATGCATCTGAGAAGTTCCTTTTTAAAGAGCAATTTGGCTTATAAGGTTTGCCCAGTTACCTGTACTCTGCAAATAGTTTGCAGTAGTCAACTTCCATACTGAGTAAAGTATATTAACAGGATATGATGATAGTTGGGCCTGAGAACACTGCACAGACATGAAAAATTTCTTGGATACTTTTGATGTGGCCAAATTCAAGTAATTTCTACCAGATATTTCTTAATTGAGGCTCTCAATTTCTCCATGTGTGGGCAGGGATGAGTTTGTACTCTGCTATTTAAAATAGCTGTTAAAAATAATTTAGATACCTGTTTAAAATCAATGTGGACAGTTCCTTTTGTGGACAAGGGACTATTTTATTCATTGCTACCTTTTCAGGAACATGCTGTAAACATTTTACCCCTCTGATTTTATATGATTGAACCTAGTCTTAACCTGAAATAAAGTAGGAAACCTGTGGTCCACATTCAAAATGGTGAATGTAAATGTATCCAACCATGCTTAATGTCTGAGCTCCTATCTGCTTTTAGCTTTGACTAACACACCAAGTAGTCCTCTGCTGTGTGTTGAAGCTGGTGGCCTGTGCAACCTATGTATGTAGCCCCAGTGGGCTAGGGTCAGAAAGGCTGTCCCATTGTAGGATGGGATGTGAAAGAACTGAATCATCAGTACTGCTTGGTGCTAGTGGTGAAATTCAGGAGCATTTCAATTTCTGCACCTCTACAGCCACTAATTTCTGAGGCAAGAGAAGTCAGAAGATGATTCGTGTGCACATGTATGTATGCATAAACTGAGTGTGGATACTTTATTGATAGGGTCAGACTGAGAACAGTCTTGTTCCTGCTGAAGCTGGAGAATGTGGCCATTGAGAGACAGCTGAAAGGGGAAACAGGGAGCAAGAGGAAATTCTATGGATTTATATTATCCTATATGGATTTATATTATCCTAGTCTTGAGGTCTGTGGTAACGGGTTGGACTTGATGATCTTTGAGGTCTCTTCCAACCCTGGTGATAGTGTGATGTATCTTGGATTGCTGGGAAAATTATTACTTAGCTGAACTAGTGTTTACAGTGAAACACCAAAGTGTCAGTGTCTCAGATATGAAACCCACTGTGGTGATGTTCATAAAGCTATAAACCAGCTAATATTGCTGCTACAACTGCAATAGACTAATGACCAAACTAATGAACTCAAGGGTGCATGTGCAAAGTCAGCGTTGCAACCAGTCTCTTTCCCAAACTGACCTAGAACTTAAATACTCTGAAGAAATCTCAGAACTGGAACTAAGTTGGTTTAAGTGTATGGAAATTCTAACACATCTACTGAAAATATTTTGTGTTGTTTAGCTTGATGCTAAAACAAGGGTAGTGTTATATCCATACGGATTAAAATTTAACAGCAATCCCAAATGAAATAATATACCACTTCTGACTCACAGAATCATTAAGGCTAGAAAAGATGTCTGAGATTCAGTTCAGCCTCTAACTTAACACCACAACATCAGCTAAACCATGCCACCAAGCGCCACATCCAATTTTTATAAAGACCTCCAGGGATGGTGACTCTACCACCTCCCTGGGCAGTGCATTCCAGTGCCTATTCACCCTTTCTGTGAGGAATTGCTTCTTAATACCCAACCTAAACCTTCCCTGGTGTGGCTTCAGGCCATGCCCTCATGTCCTGTCACTGGTTGCCTGGGAGAAGATCCTGATGCCCACCTGACTACCACTTCCTTTTAAGTAGTTGTAGAGAGTGATAAGGTCCTCTCTAAGTCCCTTCCAGGCTGAACAACCCCACCTCCCTCAGACTTTCCCTCTAGCTGCCTCAACAGACTTGTTGCTCTCCTCTGGACCTACTCCAGCCCCCCAATATCCTTCTTGCAGTCAGGGGCCCAGACTTGCACACAATGCTCAAGGTGAGGCCTCACCAGTGCCAGATACAGGGGCAGAATTACATCCCTAGTCCTGCTGGCCACACTATTCCTGATACAGGTCAAGGTGCTATTGGCCTTCTATACCAGCTGGGCACGCTGCTGGCTCATGTCCAGGCAACTGTCACCCAGCACTGCCAGGTCCCTCTCTACCAGGCTGCTCTGCAACCAGTGATCCCCAAGTCTGTATTGCTGTATGGGGTTATTGTGGCTGAAGTGCAGCACTCTGCACTTGGTCCTGTTGAATCTCATACTGTTGTCCTCAACCCATTGACCCAACCTGTCCAGGTCCCTCTGCAGCATCTTTCTACCCTTCAAGAGATCAACACTCCCTCCCAACTTGATGTCAACTGCAAAATTACAGATGGTAGACTCAACCCCCTCATCCAAGTCATCAATAAAGATTGAGTCAGAACATGTTGATGATGAGATGTAGTTCATCAAATCTGCAACTGATTCTTCTTGTTCTATTAATAATTTTNAAAAATTTTTTTTTTAAAAAAAAAAAAAAAAAAAAAAAGCCCTATTCAATCTCTTTATATCTTTTATATCCAGAGTTTGGTTGGTTCAGAAACTAGGAATGGGCATCTGCTAAATTATCTTCCTCTCTTTTTCTTCTCTTTGCCTCTACTTCTTATTCCCTTTCCAGGACTGATAGTGTGATCCATGGTCAGCAGTAGCTTGTAACATTTTCCCTTTCTGTGGTTTGGAAGTTCCCTTTGAAGGGATGTTCTGGCAAAACCTCAGCCAAGGAAGAACCTAGAAAGAGTATTTAAGCACAGTGTATGCTTGGGAGGTAGCAGATGTAGCAAACTGTAGAGCAAGTGACTTTTTAGCATCTAGTGGTCCATCTGACGTTGTACAATGGAACTTCTGGATTATTTGGGGAGAGTCAAGTATACCCTTGGGGAGAGAAAAATAACGGAAATGCTTCACAAGTCAAAGCTGGTACAGTCCCAAACTTCTGTCTGTGAGTTATTCCAAATGGAATGGGAATTCATAAGATGGCAGTTGTTCAGATTTTTTCACACGCAATTAGTCTAGGTCCTTCATACTAGAGATGAAGCTGAACCATCTGAGAGTATCTACTCAAAGTGAACTTTAAATTGAAAAAAAAATGTGCTGGAAACTAATATAGGAGTTCAATGTTTACACAACCTGGCTACTCTAAACAAAACTTAAAAGTAAAACTGAGATCTAATTTTCAGTATGGAGGGAATATACCAGGAATAACAAGAGAGAGTAACAAAACTGTCAGACATGCCAGATTATGCCTGGGGAAAAAATTATTTTCCAATACTCTGAGTGTAGGGATATGCTAATATCTTCAGTTTCTCTTGTGGGAACTGTGAATCTTCAATTACATTTTCTATTCAAGGCCCTGGTAGTTGGATCTAGGTTGCAATAGATGCTTAGAAAATTGACAGCAGGTACTGTGAGGAACTCTTGGGACAGAAGTTACCGAAACTATGAATAACACGCTAGCAATAAACTCTGCCGTTAGGGAGTTGTGACTGTCTGCTTGGGTCTCAGCGCATGAACAGGTCAGCAGAAACCACTGCAGATCCTTTCTTGTCTTGTGAATCTTGTCATTTGTCTCTGGCTATAGTTTCCACATCTGCACCTCTGCAGCGTGTTGCGCCAAGTCCTGTGCACCCTGCTCCTGTGAGTCATTAGATTGACCTCAGTGTGATGGCTCCTGTGAGTAAAATGAACATAACTTGGCCCCCTGCCAGCATAAAAGCTAATAGCTTTTCACTGTGTCTGGACCTCAGCTTCCTTGATATTTCAAGGTACCTTATTTCAGTTGTTGAACGTGGAGTATCTGAGACATCTATGATGTTGCTTGAAGGCCAACAATCAGGCAGTCATAAGCATTAATTTACTATAACAATTACCCCATAAAATGTTCCATGTTACGCAAAGGCCAAAGATTCCATGATTTCTGTTGTGGACTCTCTTTCAAAATATGTTTTTTATTTCAAGAAGAGTGTTTCCTAAGAAAGCTTTTAGTGACATGTTTATTCATGTTGGCCAAATGAAAGTCACGTGGCACATCTCCCTTTCTGCTGTGGCAAGCCGCATAATGTTTGATATAATCCTACTATCTTTGTGTGAAAAAAACCCAGCTGAATGTCAGATGTGCCTGACTTGCATGTCAGGGAAACAGAAGGCATGTTACACAAGTCACCACACTTTACAAATCTATTTTTAGTTTGGAACAACCCTCCTTTCGACTTTTTCCACTCTCTTCTCTAAGGCATAGGGCCTTTTCCTAAGGTAAGGCCTTAGGCCTTCATAAGGCCTTTTTCAGGGCTTTTCCTAAGGTAATTATGTGAAAGAGATGTAAACCTCAAAAAAAACCTTGAATAACCTTACTTTTTGTGTGGCTTCCCATGTTTCTGGGATTAGTTGTATTGATTGGTTAGCTGACTTTATACTCTGGAGATACATGAATCTGTCTAGAAAGGACTCTTCACCTGTTGAGTTCTCTCCAGAATGAGGAAGGCAAAACTCAAGAGAAATAGCTCCAAATAAATATTTGATATTATATTAGATGTGGCAGTTTTAATTGCTCCAGAAATCTGCATCTGCCTCATAGTTATTTCAAAGCAAATTGCATCGTATTTCCATCTCAGTCCAACTACAGGTGAGCTCATTTAGTCTTGTAGCATTGCACAATGTTTATTTTAGTGCAGAATTTGTTCAGTAAGGTTTATTTCTAGAATATCTATTTCAGGCTTAACTTTCAAGATATTGTTGCCTCATTTACCATGGATATCCCAGTCTGAAGCCAACATGTGAAAGTGTATGACAGCTTAGGGTACAAAGGAAAACTGTGTTTGTTTCAGGTACAGGCAGGGAAACAGGATCAAGAAACCATATAATAGGAACACTGAAATTCCATTTCTGAATCGGGTCTGTTGTGTTTCCTTAGTCATGCCGTGCCTGAAACTCACAATTTTTTGTAAAAACAAAGAAATTAAGTGAACTTAAATACAACTGGTTATCCTTCTAGGCACCACAGAATACATTTCAGTGTAATTTATCACTAAAAAGTAAAGGATGTTTTGTTTGATAGAAAACAAACAAAATCAGGCAATTAAGTGAAAGAAATGTACTCTGTCTTAAAGATGGTACTGGGCTGCTATGATCTGGGTGTGACTGTTGTACTGTATGATGTGCCCTTTTCCCTGAGCTCAGAAAACCACTGCTTCATAAACACTACTTCTGGTCAGCTGGAATAAGCTATTTTGTACTGACTTGAAGTGAGGTGTCCTACAACTCACTTTGGAGTCTGGAGCTGTTGTGTGAGCTCCTGTCTCTGACAGAGAATGATCTATGAAGAATGACCAGGAGACAGCTGCTGTTCAAATGCCTTCTGGCATCATACTTTGACCAGAAATTGTAGCTGGTTATATAGAACAATCTAAAACTCAACTTTTCATTATGGTATTCCTACCTTCCTGTCCTGTAATCCATCCTGTCCATCCATCCAATGCAGGCCACAGTAACTTTACTAGTTGGTACCAGTACAGTGTACAGTTTTCTCCATGAAAAAAGGGTACTAGCAACCTCACAAGGACCTCATCATTGGTTTATAATCAAGCAGCAATGGACTTTTAGGTCTAGATTTTTTTGGGTTTTTTTCTTCCTCCGCTTCCCTCCCAACTCCCACTTTTGTACCCCACTCTGGCCCCTTCAGTATTACTTTTTCATTGGGGATGGAGGGGGAGGGTGCTGTAATGTTTGTGTAAAACTATGCTTTAGGCTGTTTTTTCTGTTGAACTGCATAGAGGAAGAAGTGAGCTGCTACAGACTAGCTGTAACATTTGAAATTCAGAACTGACCAGGAAATTACTATTAAATGTGAACAAACAACTTTTTTACAAATCTGGAACATCTCCTAGTGGTCTTGTGACCCAGTGCAATGCTTGTGCATTACCTAAACAGAGGAAAAGGTGCACTCACAAGTAAAACTATGCAAAGAAGAGCTTTACTATATGTCAAACTGGAAAGATGCCCTGATGCAAAAATCAAATGAGAAGTTGTTTCGTAGTTGGAAACACATTCTAACTGGATGATCCAGTGGCTCCAGGAAGTCAGAGACCTGCTGATCCACTTTAGCTCACTCTGAAATATTTTTGTTTGTTTTTTTCCTTTTCTCTCCTGCACACTTCATCAATTTCTAATACGAAAACCAAACCATTTCCTTACTTTTATTATTTGAAAATGGGTTGGACTTTCTCTGTGTCCTCAGAATGATGAAGGCAGAAATCTCATTTATCAAAACTCTGCAACAAACAAAGCCAGAGCAGAACAGCATGGGCATAATTAACAAGGCAAAAATGGAGCTTGTGGCTTGATGTTGATGGATACAGAATGTACCATAAAGGAAACAAAGCTTTGAGAATGCTTTAAACACAGAACCAGTCTCACGGGATCAACAATCCCATGCCAGATAGCAAATTCAGGATAAGATGGATAAGCTCCAGCCATCATGATGGCCAACACCCATATACTGCTGTAGCAGTTGAGGATCTAGATACTTCTGGATATATTTTAGGTTCTTTGGAGACGGTATGGCTGCTTTGCTTGCTGTTTTTCCTTAGGAATGCTCCAGTTGGATTGAGGATTATTATTATCATCATCATTATTATCACGATTATTATTGCAGAAGTATGTGCTACAAAGGGATTTGTTCATAGTATGCATTTGCCTGGACTGTCATCAGCTCCTTTCCGTAGGAGACCCTAAAGACAAGACAGATGTGGTTTGACAGGCTCTGCCTGCACATAGGATCACAAACCTACTGTGGCTTGTCGTGCAGCTGAGCTCAGAGTTGTGGGCAGCCTGTCTGTCTTCTCACCCCAACATGCCTTAGGAAAAGGAAAACCAAACTCCTTTTGACTGCTGTTATAACAAACACTTCATAAAGGACCCAGGCAAACAAGTTTTTTAAAATGTGTCTTTTCCCTGGAAGTATTTATTTTACCACATTCACATTTTTGTTTTCCTATTGACTTAGAAGTCTTCAATGCTCATCTCCTGAAAAAATAGAATCATAGAACGCCAGGGGCTGGAAGGGACCTTGAAAGATCCCCACTGCCACAGCAGGATCACCTTGACTGGATCACACTGGAACACATTCAGACAGTTCTTGAATATCTCCAGAGAGGGAGACTCCACAACCTCCCTAGGCAGCTGGTTCCAGTGCTCTGTCACCCTCACAGGGGAAAAAATTCTTTCTCAGGTTCTCATGGAACCTCCTATGCGTCAATTTCCACCCATTGCCCCTTTTTCTGGCACTGGCATCACTGAGAAGAGGCTGGATCCATCCTCCTGGCACTCACTCCTTACATATTTATAAAGATGAATGAAGTCACCCCTTAGTCTCGTCCTCTGCAAGCTAAAAAACCCCAGATCCCTCAGTCTCTTCTCATACGTATTCCTAATGCTGTAGTAAAGAGTTGTGCTGAAGCTCTGTTACTGGTTAGCCTGTGTGGTGAAAATGATTTTGGATAAGAATAAGAAAGCTCTGCCTTGGTGAGTAGGATGGAAACGTGAACAAGCGAGACAGAGCTACAGAGTGTTGCCATGCCTGCTGGGGTTGAGGCTGGGGCGAGTGCCTGCCTTTGTCAGAGACCTAGAGCAGCTCTCTGGGCCTGTGGGGCTCGGCGCAGGGTTGTGAGGCCCACCCTGCCTGCCCACTTGCCACACCATACCCAGTTCCCTCTAGTCCTGGTTGCTTGCAGTTCCCAGGGATATTTAAAGCTTCCCTGACTGGTCCTGACAAAGCTCACATCTCCTGGTAGGTTTCTACACTCCTCCTTGGGTGTTTTGTTTCCTTGGCTATGGGAACCCTCTCTCTGCAGGCCTTCACCTAGTATTTGGCACACAGGCAGCCATGGCTGCTGCTCCACTGGGTGACCAGGACACATACAAATTGCAAGTTATACCATGTGTGGGAGAACTCAGCTGGGTTAACACCAGGCTTGAATTCTGAGATTAATTCTGAGAAAGGCCTCTGCAGGGACGGCTGGCTAATTGACACCCAGAAATGGTGGCCCTAAGGAGGTAACTGTGCTGTATTCCTGCTTGTTTGTTAAATCATAGAATCATAGAGTGGTAAGGTTGGAAGGGACCTCAAGGATCATCTAGTTCCAACCCCATGCCATAGACAGGGACACCTCCCACTAGTACAGGTCACTCAAGGCCTCATCCAACCAGGCCTTGAACACCTTCAGGGAGGTTGTGGAGCACAGAAGCACCCAATGTGATCTTGATCATGTTGGGTGCTTCTGTGCTCCACAACCTCTCTGGGCAACCTGTGCCAGGGTCTCAACACCCTCACTGTAAAGCACTTCCTCCTAACATCCAGTCTAAGTCTTCCCTCTGCCAGTTTAAACCCATTGCCCCTTGTCCTGTCACTGCAAGTCCTTGTCAATAGTCCGTCCCCAGCCTTCCCGTAGGCCTCTTTCAGATACTGGAAGACTACTATAAGGTCTCCTCCAAACCTTAATGCTCTAAATCTTTCCCCTTTCTTCATCTGTGTTCTATGAGAAGGAACATTCTACTTTATTATAAAGGTAAGATTTGGTTTATAATAAGGAATATTTGGAAAATCTAAGTTTGGAAGGAGGAGGGGTGGGGAGAAAATCAACATCTCATATTTCCTGTCGTGTCATATCTATAGTGTAAACCATGAAATGTGAATTCTTTCATTTTTTAATTTACATACCTCTCACCTGGGAAGATGACTGCCTCTGGGGAAAGGGGTAATTTCATTTCCATTTGTGTCGTCTGCTGCCTCTTTACAGAGGCAGATATGTTTAAGATTCTGTGGGATCATGTATTTTGCCTTGGCGATACCGCATGAATCTGCATAGGTCTTAGATTAGACTGCCAAGTTTTTTTTGCTTCAATTTTTTGATCAAGCACAAAAACAGACTGTGTAACTTAAGCTCTTGCATAGTAAACTGTCTAGTTACCTTCTATAGTTTTTGCTTTGCTTCTTTCATGAATACTGTAACAAAAGAGCTCAAGAAGGGTAAAGTCTAGAGGAAAGCTGAGCAAGGTAGGAAAGGAATGAGAGCAATAGATTTTTTGCTCTGTAGTTCCTGTGTGAAGGAAAGGGGTAAAAACTGCTTCTCTTAAAGGCAGGTGTTCAATAACTGGAAGCTGTTCAGAAGTGTGGTGAGATCAACATGATTATGAAAGAAATGAATTAGTTGAAATTCCTTAGGGAAACTATCATAATCTCCTTACCATTTAAAGGGTTTTTTAAAAATATGTAAAAAAAAACCTCCAACAAAACATTACTTCCTGGAATCAGTAAACCTTGCCAAATACCAAATACCACAGTCTTCTCAGTTGAACTGTTAGATTCCTAGAATGAATTTCAGTCTTTTTCTTAATGTTTATGGCTCCCTTCTCAATAATTATATACTGTGTTGTTAGGTCTTCCCTCAATAAATATTTTTCCAACTCTAAAACATGTAGATAAATTGCATCTCTAGAAACATGGCTGTCTTTCCTCAGTGAGAGCACTGTTCCTCATCAACCAAGTCACATTTACTTAACTACTCTGTGTCACTGTAGCCAAAGAGTTCTGAGTATATAAAGAAAACACCATCACTTTGGTCAACAAACAAGTTTGTTATCTTCTGCTGGATATTAAATCCTTGCTCCAACCATTATGTTTGTATTGCGGAGGGGAGAAAGAACCTAGAATGAAAACCCCCAAATATCAATTCTGTTTTGCCACCCTACTTCCTTGGCAAGTCTTACATCCACATGCGAGTTAGCACATCTCTAGGTGAGAAGGGTGTGTTCAATTTGTGAATGTCCAGTTGGTGCTCACCTACTGCCTTGCAGGTGAGGATGTAATAGTGGAACTATGCTTTATATGCATAAAATGTCAGATGTGGCCATGTCTTTGCCATGTTACAAGCAAGCATGGGTGGAGATAGAAGTGAAGAACTATTCATGGTCTGTCAGAATATCTTGGAAATATCTAGTTTGCATTCTCCAATTTAAAATCACCTGTTAACTCACATGAAATATGGGCAGGGACATCAAAGACAGTTGTCAGAAGGTGTTAAACAGTACTTGAGCATTTAACACTGGCGGATGCAACAGCACTTTTTTGCCCCACATTTTGTCTTAAACTATTTGGTGGGTTGTCACCTCTTAGGAACTATACAAGTTTTTTATCTCTTGTAGTGGGCGCTTGGGTTTTTTGAGTTGCTAAAAGAATAATTTAATCATCCTTTAACACATAAATGCATATTAATTATTTGCTCTCTTTTCATGCGGTGCTTGAGTCAAAGTATAGGCATGGTGAGCATGTTAATGCAGAAAAACAATTCCCTCTAGCATATGAGGGTCTTCTGACTAACATACAGGTGAATTTTGGGCAAGTAGAACTCTTAATATTGAAGATTAGTGAATGCTAGTGAGCATACTAATATTGCTATCGTGTAACAGGTTCTAGAAAATAATTAACTGGACCATTTGGAACAAAAAACAAACTCTAGTTGTGGAAATAAACACAACTGTCTCAGCTTTCAATGACTTCTATACCTTTGAAAAAACTTTTTAGTCTTACAGAAAATCCTCAAGGTGACCAAATTTGTCATTGATGTGTACATTTATCCTGGGTGCAGGTTTCAGACTTCCTGAATTTTATTTAATGTAATGCAATCTTGATGTTATATTGACATTAGGAGGCTGAGCTGCACCCCTGGTGAATTTTTTGGCTTGGTTTGTTTGAGGGGCTTCTCCCCTCCCAACAATTTCCTGGTAGTGTTGTGTGTAAGTTTCTTAATAGAATTCAGAAAATATATATAAAATATGTTATTAAAATGCTGCTGGAGATCTCTAACTGCCTCCAGGCATAATGCAAACATACAGATGTGTTAGTGATCAGCCAGGAAGCAATAACTTGTTCCGTTTGGAATGCACAAATATGCTGGGATCAGGTGTTCAAAGCATTGGCTGTTGTGTACCACTCAAATTTCTGGCTATACCTGAACAAGCTTGCTCTGTGGGATTATGTTTTTGAAGGCTTACTGGTAACTGCAGGACTGGGACTTTTTGTCCATATTCACACTGAAGCTGGTGCTATAAATCATTGAGGGTGTACTGCTGTTATGTTCAGGACAAAGGAGGATTCTATCAGAAAATACTGAGGAGAAGGTTCTCTCAAAACTGTAGTAACTTCTAGCTTTTTTTTTTTGGCTTGAGTTCTTGATTTTGAGCAATGGTAAACCAGTATTGCTCAGCATTTCTCCGCTACAGCATAAGACTCATAAAAAGTGACTTATGTTTTCTTTGTGTAGCACACAGTCAGGTCATCAGATCCTGTGAAGTTTTGCTTTTAGAATTCCCACATAGAGTGATAGGGATACAACTTATCAGAGTCCTATCCTCCCTCAGAAAGGAAATCACATACATACATTAATTAGGGCTGACAATACTGAAGCTGGCTTCATGATATTTCTTTAATTATACATTGGTGTAATCAAAAGATAAGATGTTTTAGTGGCTCAGAAGAAGGTAGAAAGAAAATTTGAGAGGCATTTTGCTTTTGTTAGTGTAATTACTAAGTACTTACTGGATCTAGATTTTGTATGTTTGGATGCTACTGTGATCCTGAACAGGAACTGGACTTTTTAAATTAATACAAAGCTGTCAGGCCAATAATTATTTGGCCAAACTGTGCTCTCGTGAAAACAGACAATGTGATGCTGGATATTAGATTAGATTTGATAGTGTGCAGAGCACAACTAGTTTCACTGACGTTTCAGGTTGTTTTTGTTAAACACTAGGTAGGTACTTTCTAAACCTAGGAAGTAGTATTTTTTTTCTTTTTAAATTGGATATTTTTTCATGATATTGTACAATGAAAAGCATGAAAGACATAGCAATAAAATGAAATGGTCTAGCCTTACAAAAGTATTAGACATGGGACAATTGTGTTGGTCATTTGATTGCCTTACTTAAATGATTGAGGATCTAGAGTGGTTGCAAAAAGGTGGGAATTCCCTCTTTCCCTTCTACTCCACACTTGCAAAAAAAAAAATCTTGGTGAAATGCCACTCCTAGCAGGAGGTCAGAAATACTACTCTGTAAATCCTTCATTTTCATCTATGTATTGGGAAGTGCAAGGCTGGAGTATAATTTTTTTTTTTAACTCTGTCCAAGCATGCACAACACAACACCATTGAAGATTACGTATTCAAGTGCGGAATCTACAATAAAGGAGGAAACAAATGCACAAGTGAAACCACATGAAACCAGGTTGCCTGTGCTCCAAGGCTGGCAGCAATGTGCCTGCATCAACCTTGCAAGGTGCCTTTTAAGTAGTGGGCTGCCATCCAGTTGAAGACATAACCCTGTTCATTAATGAAAATGTCATACTCTTATGACATTTTCATTAATGACTAATTTCACTAATGACCCATTTCACTAATGACCCT
>VWZE01005416.1:145949-159271 GCA_013396675.1 Eubucco bourcierii | reverse complement strand
TGTGTGCAGTTCTGGAACCCTCAGCACAGGAAGGACATGGAAGTGTTGGAGCGGGTCCAGAGGAGGGCCACAAAGATGATCAGAGGGCTGGAGCAGCTCTCCTATGAGGACAGGCTGAGGGAGTTGGGGCTCTTCAGCCTGGAGAAGAGAAGGCTTCGAGGGGACCTGATAGTAGCCTTCCAGTATCTGAAGGGGGCCTACAGGAAGGCTGGGGAAGGATTATTTACAAGGTCCTGCAATGACAGGACAAGGGGCAATGGGCTTAAACTGGCAGAGGGGAGATTTAGACTAGATGTTAGGAGGAAGTTCTTTACAGTAAGGGTGGTGAGGCACTGGAACAGGTTGCCCAGGGAGGTTGTGGATGCTCCCTCCCTGGATGTGTTCAAGGCCAGATGGGATGAGGCCTTGAGTAACCTGTACTAGTGGGAGGTGTCCCTGCCTATGGCAGGGGGTTGGAACTAGATGATCCTTGAGGTCCCTTCCAACCTTACAATTCTATGATTCTATGATTCTATGGGGTAGAAAATTGTAACACAATTCCCAAGTTAATGAAAGCAATGTGTCATAGCTGAGAAATGGCATGGTAAAAAAGAATTCTTTGAATTCCACTCAAGTGTCCTTTTGTCAGCTCAGGTGGTAGGAAGGTCTTTTAACATCAGTCTTAAGAGACTTAACAGCTTTCTTGTAATTGCTGCCATAGGCTTATGGATTGGGTGCTGTCATAGGCTCAGTTTTACTCTGCTGCTACTCATACCACCATGCTTCATACCAGTCTCAAAAATGAAATTGGTGACTGGAGCAAAGTATTATGGGGCTTGAAGTTCAGATTGTAGCATGGGAGGCTTCCTGTTCCAGTTGCTGCTTTTGAGTTCTGGGTGTTGGCAGTGGGGCAGGGAGGGTTGGACTAGCAGCTTTCTGGCCTGGGATTTTAGCTCACTTGCTGCTTCTTGCTGCTGCTTTACCTACTGTGTTGTTTTCTGCAAACAGGCTAAGGTAGTTGTGCTAGGGTATTCTTATTTATTTAGTGAATTCTTACCTCATTTCAATTGTCCACCTCAACAAAGAGGTTTCTTTTTTCTTTTTTCTTTTTTTTTCTCCTTCCTTCTATGTTGGGGGAGGCAAATGGGTCAGCCTTTGTGTTAACCTATTACAAGAGCCCATTATAGGTGCATTACAAACAAATAACTTGGGTGTCTCTACTTGCCAGTTCAAATAGGTGAAGGACATGGTATGTGCTGTGGAGGAGTTAAGAGATGATGTAGGTCTCTCAGTAGAACAGGGTGGCAAGATTGCAGGCTTGGATATCTTCCTGTAAGTAGAGTTCATGGTCATCCTGCTGGCTCTGCAGATATGTTGGTTGGCAAGTGGTACCCCAGACTGCCTTTGTTTTGCCCAAGCATTCATTGTCCCATCTTTATTTAACCATAGTATTTTAACTCTCTAATTCCCATTTAGAAGCTTTTACTTAAAATCTACATACTTGACTTGGTTTTAAAAAATACTCTTCCATCTATTTTACCTCAAAAAGTGAAAGCTGATTTGGTATAGCTACATGACAGGGAATTAATTTTGTAAATGTGTGAGTGTAAGTCTACAGCATTAACTGTAACAAAGCAGATGTGTTGTAAAGCTCACTAAATGAATGCTTTCTAAATAAACCTAAGTTTTCTCATACACGGGGAAAAAAAATAATATCAGCGATCAGTCATATTGCAGTAAGGAACTTTGTGAGAAGTGTGAAGAAAAATCTCACTATGACCATCAAGGGTCATGTCTTATATCAAAGAGTCTTCTTGGAACATTTCCTCTTGTGAATTGCTTTCCAAATCTAGCAATGTTTCCTGATGACTACCTCTTTCATTCCTGCTTGGCCATGATGATTGAAGTACTGCAACTTAACTCGGCAAAGAGGGAGTCACCTGTTTTGAGCACATGAAATTTTGTGCTTCCTCGAAATACACATGGCTTCATCAAACTACAGGCCACCCTAAAACTTCTGTAAAGAAAAAGATATATAAACTAAGTAGTTTAGATTTAAAGTGTCCAGAGAAGCTATTGCAAGCAAGCAATACATTTGAGTGGAAGGTCTTTGAAGGTGATATTCTGTATTATTACAGTTTTGTAGCCCTTAGTAAAGCAAACAAATAATGATGTGATTGTTGGAAAAAATTGATAATGTGGAGTCTGCCCCTGCGACTACCAAGCACAGAGATGGACATTAGGGGAGAGTAGTGATGTCAATAGATGTTTTCTTAATTAAGAAATGAGGAAGTGGGCTATGTGACTTTGGTATGTCCTTTCTATAAAACTAATATTATATTGGTTTCACCTGACTACATGACTATATGTGTTTGTTCTTAAGACAAGTGGTGAGCCCAGACTTTCAGAGCCATATGTATGTGCACACCTTGACCATAATATTCTCTGGAAACATGAGGGCAGAAAACAGCTGTGCAATGGATACTAGGCAGACTGCATAACCACCTCAAATGAGGCTGTCCTTTCTTTTAATGGGAAGCTTTACTTGTGCTGTTTTGTACTGTTACTATAAACACATGAGTCTGCTAAATAGTTTTGTCCATACCTGTTTAAAGTTATGGGAGTCTGAGGGGGTGCATGTGTGTTGGGGTTTGATTCTTTATAAGTTTCTGTGTTGACTTCTGCTCTGGAGGAAGTGTGTTTGAGGCTTTCAATTTTTGGAAAATGTTGCGTCTTTCTAGTTCACTCTATTGAACAAGCAGATGTGATTCTTGCCTGCTTTCTGTCTGTTAGGACATAAGACTCTTGAGACTGGGTTGATATGGTGTAGGAATTTTACGCATAGAGAGCATGAGCTATGGGCATCTTTACATATTAATGTGTCAACTCTTATATTCTCTTCACAGTTTCTGTAAGCAGGGATTTCATAATATTCTGAAGCCTTCTTTCATCCTTCTAGAATGATATGTTTTTGTTTTCCCTCCATCTTTGATGGTAAACCTTCTCAGTTATGGTTTTATAGTCAACCATATCAACAGCAACATGCACAGAAAATTTGAGTTTTTAGAAGCTGTAATTTAAGTGCTGCAGCTGTTACAGGGTGTGCTGGCCATCCTTTCAAGCACAAAAGCCATAGCTGTTACTTGTGGGATGTACTCAAATATATAGACTGCAACCACCTGTTGCACAGTGTGTGGCTAATTGCTCAGGAAAGAAGCTACAAACCATCACAAGTAATAAAAGTCATCCTTTGCCTCAAATCAGACCTCTTTCATTTGACTTTGTTTCTCAGATCTGCCATACTCATTTGTTTTTTCGTCCCTATTTAGCCATCAAGATGGTAAGAAATACCATCTTGTTAAGCTGAAGTCATCCAGTTAAGGTGGAGGTGAGTGAGAAATACTGCAGGCATTTGTTTTTTAGGAGTGAAGAAAATAGCAGTAAAGCAAATGATGTAGTGTGGTGCATGCTACAGAGAAGTCTTTGTTGGTAAAGAGTAGCCAGTAACAGATTCCTGAAAACTTGGTGGAACTAACTGTAAAAGAAAAGATTCACAGGGGCATGCTGTGCTTTCTTCTCAATGTCATGAGCACATTTTGTTGATTACTTAGAAATTATGTCAGCACAGTATAGAAACTGCGCTCCTTTTCCCCTGCCCCTCTCCCAGTCAAAACCCAAATGGCTCAAGCTTAATTGTAGCTTGAAGTTTAAAGAAAGATGCATCGTTATGTTGTCTGGCAACTTCCAGAGTCCTGCAGTCCTCAGAGCTAGCAATGGGAAAGATATTTTCCACAGACTGCCTCACTTGAATTCTTGAGCGAAGTCTGGGAACCAAATAACCAGTTGAAGCTGGTTTTTATGTCTAACATCCGATATGTATGTTATATGTTTTCCTCAAGGGTAATGGCTGCTTCTTATTTACTGCTTAGGAGTGGATAATTAATTAACAGGGGTGAGAATGTGCACGCTTGACTAGACACTCAAAAATCACGTAAGTGATTCCTGGGTTTGAATAACATTCTTTTTTTTTTCTAATGTCATAAAACAGCCTTCAACTGGAAAAGTTCTATTGTCAAAAGTATGTGCTAAAATTTTTAAGTGTATGTTGTAATTTATTATTACAAATAGTGCTTCTTTCACTCTGTTAAGAAGGATATTGAATCTCTAACAGTATAATAGGAAGCAAAAAAAAAAAAAAAAAACAATTGCCACAGTTATTGGTGGCACCTCGTTGTATAGTATACCCAAGATGTCATAGTAACTAGTTTAGATGCATGACAGTAGGTGCATGAATAGCTTTTAAGTGCATTTTGCTTAATTGCTCTTGCAAGAGCTTACTTAAACATACGACTATTTAGCCAAGGGCATGAGCCCATCGGTCTACAAGGTGACGTTCACTTTGAATTTGCAAGAGCTTAAAATGTGTCTACTAGAGCATTTATTGTTTTTCAGTAGAACTGTTGTCTTAGTTCGTGAGTGAAGCATGTTATGGCTGAACATCTTATTTTATTTTGTAGAATATTTTGGTGATGTTTAACTTGAAAGCTACAGTATAGGAGGTCAATGGAGTGTCTTTCTGTGGGCTGAAGGTCCTTATCCTAAGCATATTCACAAGCTACTGATAATTGCTAATTGATACTTAAGACTCAGGAAGGCATGAGTCTGTGGCTGAAGACCAGAGTTCCACCAGAATGCTGTGAATGTTGGTTTTAGTTAATTAAGCATAGTAAAACCTTGGTTTTAAACCTCATTGTTTGTGCATGATCATGTTTCATTGTTGTGCTCTCCAAATGTTCTCCAGAGAGCTATATACTGAGAGCTTGTCTGTGACACATCTCTGGCTGTGCGTTTCCAAACAGGCTGCCTGAGCATGTATAGAAAAGCTGGGGTGAGCTTACAGGGCAGTAGGTTGAGCACCGTCATTTATGGACTTGTGATGTGAGAGTCCTCTATGGGTTTGGCGGTTCATGGGTTGGGTTCTAAAAGGATCCGTTGCAGATGTTGCAGTGGTGTTTATGACATAATATTTCTTCCCAACACAGTCAGATCACTGAAAGTGACCATCAGTAAGTGTATGTGTGGGGAACACTTGCATGTGTGATTTCATGAGGGAGGCAAGTCAACCATCACATGCTGGAGGAACTTGGCCAAGTAATATATATAAAACTGGACTATGTCTCAGAGTTATCCCAAGAGGGCCTGCATGCAGATGTTAGTGGGGCATTTGCAAAATGAAATCCCATCGAAGAGAGCTAAATCAAAGCTGGACTGCTGAGACGTGAAGCTCAAGTTCTTTGTGGCACGGTTTCCTCAAGCAGTTTTTATAAACACTTCCTAAACATTTTATGAGCTATGAAAACAGTTGAGGAAACTGTGGAGCCACAGAAAGGTCACATGCTAAGTACATAGCTGGAAAACGTTCAGTGACTTTTGAGAACCAGCAATTCACTCGGAACATGATGGGACTCTAACATACCTCTTTGCATTGTCTTCTGCTTACTAATGTTATTAATACTTATTTATTGGTACTTATACCTTTGAAGACAAAGCTCCACTCACTAGACTCTTACCTTCATTTCACATTCTTGAAACTTGCCACCATAAATTGTCCTGAAGGAAAAGGTGAAAATAGATTTCTACCTATACCAGTAATATGGTCAAGATTCTGGAAGTATGGTAAAACTCTTTTTAGAGTGCTGTTTTCTGCTTTTGATTTATGTTGGCAATTTCCATAAATGCCAACAGCTTATACCGTGGTCTCAAACTCTTTAAGTTAGCAGAGTTTATGCTGACTTCCTTTGGGTTGTTTGTGAATGTGCTTTAATGTGACTGTAGAGAATTTGTTCAATGTGCAAAAGCCGTTTTCACACTCCACTTTTCCTAGTTTTCTCTGAAGAGGTGTCTTCTTGTAGACATCTTACTGGTGATCTGCCTGTGTCAGGGGTGTTTCATTGAACAAAGTTACACTAATAGATTTGTGAAGTTTACAATACTTGGAGGTTTCCAGCCTGCTCCCTTTGTGCAGTATTGTCTGTACAGGGAATCATAGAATCATAGAATGGTAAGGTTGGAAGGGACCTCAAGGATCATCTAGTTCCAACCCCCTGCCATAGGCAGGGACATCTCCCACTAGGACAGGTTACTCAAGGCCTCATCCAATCTGGCCTTGAACACATCCAGGGAGGGAGCATCCACAACCTCCCTGGGCAACCTGTTCCAGTGCCTCACCACCCTTACTGTAAAGAACTTCCTCCTAACATCTAGTCTAAATCTCCCCTCTGCCAGTTTAAGCCCATTGCCCCTTGTCCTGTCATTGCAGGACCTTGTAAATAATCCTTCCCCAGCCTTCCTGTAGGCCCCCTTCAGATACTGGAAGGCTACTATCAGGTCCCCTCGAAGCCTTCTCTTCTCCAGGCTGAAGAGCCCCAACTCCCTCAGCCTGTCCTCATAGGAGAGCTGCTCCAGCCCTCTGATCATCTTTGTGGCCCTCCTCTGGACCCGCTCCAACACTTCCATGTCCTTCCTGTGCTGAGGGTTCCAGAACTGCACACAGTACTCCAGGTGGGGTCTGACGAGAGCAGAGTAAAGGGGCAGAATCACCTCCCTTGCTCTGCTGGCCACGCTTCTCTTGATGCAGCCTAGGACTCGGTTGGCTGTCTGGGCTGCATGTGCACACTGCAGACTCATGTTGAGCTTTTCATCAACCCAGACTCCAAGGTCCTTTTCCTCAGGGCTGCTCTCCAGCCATTCACCACCCAGCCTGTATTTGTGCTTGGGATTGTGCCTACCCAGGTGCAGGACCTTACACTTGGCCTTATTGAATCTTGGCAAGCCAAGCCATGCCAGCTCACCCGAAGTGCAAAATTAATCGGTGCCATTTCATGTGGCACATTTTATATTATAATAGAGTGTAAACTAAATGCATCCAAAGCTAAGTACTAGCTGACACAGCAGACAGGGTGCTCATGTGCCCTGCTTCCTTGAAGACAAGGCTTTGAAATGCTGTTAAGTAAACTAAATGATAAATCATCAGATGCTGGCAGTTTCAGGAGCAGTGGCTGTTAATTATACTTTAGGAATGCTTTATATTCACGAACAAAGTTTATACCATGAAGCCTGTGTGGTTAGCCATCACTTTCTCCTCTAGTTTTTGGCCTTAGTGCAGAAGCAGTGATGTTGGCTGTGGGCTTTCTTCACCTATAAAAGAAGGGAAAAGCTGGAGGAGGGTAACCATCTTTGGAAGTGATGTCAAGGGAGACTTAATCATCTTCAGATCCCCACACAGCTTGGTGACTGCTATATCAACCTGTTAATAATTAGGGCAGACCCTGCTTGCCATGCAGGATAGCTTTGGAGTGCTTGCTCCCCACCCCTGCAGGGTGGGGGGGGGGGGGGGGGGGCGGGCTGACTGATGCACAGCTACTCTCCTGGATCTTTCTCTGAAGTCGAGATCACAATAAAGGAAATATTTAAGAGGGAGGGGGAAGAGTCTAACCCATAACGGTAACAGCTCTGTGAGGCAAAAACACTGTCAAAGAACTATGTGCAGCTATTCAGGAAGTCATATATTTCAGACAATTTGGTCTCAATATTAAGCTCAAACAATACCAAGGTTTTCAATAAGGAACTTCTGAAAGAACCCCATCACCCTGAGCAGGAAGATGACTCTACCACAAAACAAAGTGGATAGAGAGATTGAATTCCCTTTAATGCATATTTTAAAAAAAATTTTCTTTGATTATTCTCAAACATGCATATGTGTGAGAAAGAGAAAGGAGTATTTGGTAAATATGGTCATAGTTGCCTTGTTCCCTATATGCTTCCTTTGTTCTTTTTCCATTTACTGTAGTTCCCGACTTCCAGTAACTGCACAAACATCAAATGCCACATAAAGAGATGCAAACGTATTTATCATATCCCTCTGACATTCTCCAAAATATTCAGGCTTTGTCTCAACTTTTGCCTATTGGAGAAACTCATCAATCAAAGGAAATAAGATACTCAGTGGAACTTTGCTGAGTGCTTGGAAACCTCTAGGTGAATATATGTGGGACTGAGGCATTTGGGGAATGAATTTTTGAAGCTGTTCCTGTTGAATTGAAATTGAATGCTGGAAGCGAGCACTTGCACTAGCTCTGGTGTCAGTGTCCTGTATCTCAGTAACATGAATCCCTTCACACTAGATACCACTGATATAAAGTTTTAAGAGCTTGCCTGCACTTCAGCAGAAGTCAATGGAACCAATGATCCTCAATCCACAATTTCAGTAGGATTAATAGCTTTTGGTGCAAACGCTCAATAGCAGGATTTATGACCGCCTGTAATTCTATCCAAAGAGATTATGTACCTAATTACTTCTGAAATCAGTGAGGGGTTATGCATTCGCATCCTTTAATACTTTTTGAGGATCCATCCAGATCTGTTTCTGTATATAAAAGTATATCAGTGTCTTAGAAAGTCTTTGAATCATTTCTTAAAGCTGTAAGAAATTCTTATACATACCCTCAAAAATATCTACGGGCTAATCTCCTGTCACACTTGAGGGAGGCTTGCAGTTTGAACCATTGTCTTTGCAAATACGAGGATGATGAAGACAATAAGTGAATCCTGTAGTGTCAAAAATCACTCCTGGGAAATCTTGCTCTTCTCTAGAGTTAAACAAAATGAAAATCATGCACAAGTCTCTGTGTATCTATAAACAAATTGACTGCTTGGATCTCACCATGCAGGGAGAGAAAGGAAGCTGACAAACATGAGAGTGATTTAGTAAGGATGAAGTTATTCACTTTTATAGAGAGGGTAAAAGGGAAGACAAAAACTACTGCTTGAATAACTCTCCTCAAATTTAACCTGAATTGAGGCTTGAATGTGTTCCCATTGACGTCAGTGAGTGTTTTATCATTGGCTTCCCTGGAAGCAGGGTGGTGTCTTCTGTTTACATAAAGTGTGGAGGTTTTTTACTTCTCGCTGTAAAGGTTTTTTTTTTTTTTTTTTTTCCCTGGTCCTTACCCTAGCAGTCTGAACATCTCCATGAGTGTGACTGGAGTGATTCGTGTGCTGTGCTTGTGAGTCAAGATGTGGTGGTCTGATAATTCAGAGGATGTGAAGTGAGACGCACAAGATTTGTGATGTTGTCTCCAGTAGATTGCACAGAAGGAGTCCGGCTGGCTCTGTTTGGCTTTTGGAGATTGAAGCTGGCAGGCTACTGTAGTTATCCTCAGTAGAATTTAAATGTGAAAGCTGAACTTGGAGGTGAGATGCCTTGAATATCTGGACTGTTTGCTTCATTGCTTAAGGAACTCAAAGCCCCTACTCAGTCCAGCAGAACCCAGATTTCTCCCCAAAGATTTTATTCAAAACCCAATGAGAGGAAAATTTTCATCTGTTCAATTAAATGTGGGTTCAAAAAACTTCAACTCATTCATCAGTTGTCTAAGCTGTTTGTTCTAAGGCTGACATTTGCTTCAACTCTTTCCTAGTGTGCATTAAATTGAAAAATAGTCAGGATTTTGACCTCTCCTTGAGGCATCTAATTAAGGTTAACTGAGACCTAGTGGCATAAGAAATGGAAGACCTGAGCTTTAAGTTTGGCTGCTTGTTGTAGGTTTATACAAAAGTTAACTTCAGTTTATTTCATCTCTTCTAAACATAATGAGGCGTTAACCTTATTACACTAAGTGTTGTTTTGATGGTGTTTTGTTGATCATTTTTGTTGTGATCTTCTCAGTAGGAGAGGGCATTTGGCTCTTTCCAGGTTCAAATCCTCATAAAGTATTTATCAAGACCTGAAGGCCTTATTTCAGTTGCCAGAAGATGATTCATTGCTCATGATTGTTCATGTGTGCATTCAGGGGGAGACTCAGACCGCAAAAGAACAGTTTTAGGTGCTTTGCCTAGTTCCAAATCTTAACAGGCTGAGGCACAGTGTGAATGTCGCAGCATTTCTTGGTTACCGTAAAGTCAACAATAACACAAGGGACTGGTGGTCTTGTGATTTATTTATACTTCAGCTTCTGGGGGAAAGCAACAATCCACTTGAAATGGCCTGAACAGATGAACAAGCTCCTTTGATGCTTGAAGGGTTTGGAGAACAAAAAAGGAGATATGCTGGATTTTATTTGGTTGCTGGGTGAACAGTCTTTATTCTACTTGCTCTTTTTGGCTGAAGGGTCTATAATTTTTTTTTGTTTGTTCTTTTATACACTTTCTAAAGCACTGTGACAAGACTTTGTGCTCATTTGATGTATGCTTGAATAGAATGCATACATGATAATGCTTTACAACTCCTCCGTATGTCTGATGTTAAACACTCATGACCTTTATTTATAGCTCTTTCTTGTTTAGTGTTCCAGAATTGTAATTCAATTTATCTAAGTCTGAATCAGAAAGTACTACTCACCACTGCTCAGTTCTTCTTTCTTACCTTTTTCCAAGGAAACATAATTGCTGAACATTTGTTGCCAAACCTTAGTAGCTGCAGAGAAGTTGCTTGGGTCAATAGGAGGGTTCTCTGTTGTAATCTTGGGTGGGGTGATTTTGTTTGGTGTTATGGTTTTCTTTTTTATTCCCAGGGAAAAAAACCCAAAAAACCACAACACAAAACCAAACCCCTAAACCCCAACCATTTAAAATTCTCATAGAGCTGATATTCTTAGCTAGTTGTGGTTTTATCAATAAGAGGTAGGTACAGGATGGAGGCCTTATAAAATCATTGTCCTCTTATATGAACTTCAAATTCTCTACAGACTACATGGGATAGTAAAAAGTAAAAAGTATTAAGACAAAATATCCAGTCATTGCCCAGTCTTTCCGTGAAAGAAATATTATATATTGTCATCTGAATGTGAAATTTTAAGCTACTGTAGTCTATCAAGAATGTCAACACTTAAGTGTTCAAAATAAAAATTCAGTCCAATTGTAATTTATCATTGGCTTTGAAGCCTCAAACAACGGACACTTCCAGCTCTCCAATGCAGCTATTTGTTTTACCAAGGAATTATTTGGTTGACTTTTTTAAATTTTTTTTTTTTTTTTAAACAAGAGAGCAACCTCACCTATCCTAGCCTTGACTCTTTTACCATGTTGGTCAATTAATCTCTTAATTGGAAAAAGACCTTGCTCAGAATTCATCTGGCTTTTACATTATATGCATATAATTGATAACTTATGCTAAATTCATAACAGTTACGAGTGAACACGTTCAACTCTTAAAAGCCTTCAGCACTTAAATTAGCAGTGTCTCCAGTATAATCCTGCCTTACCCACAGTGTGCCTGTGCACCAATGCATGCAGTGTGAGGAATAAATAGGAAGAACTAAAGATCTGGATGGAGTCACAGGACCACAATCTGATTACAACTAGAGAGGCATGGTGGGGTAACTCTCATGGCTTGAATGCTGTCATGGCTTGTCAAATACTTTTTAGGTAAGACAGGGGCTGCTCTTTATGCAAGAGAGCAACTGGAACATATTGAGCTCTGCATCAGGGTGGGGATGAAAAATTAACTGAAAGCTTATGGATAAGAATTAGGCAGGCTAATGCGGGTGATGCTCTAGTGGGCATTTGCTACAGACCATCTTATCAGGATGAGGAAATCAATGTGGCCTTCTACAGACATGAAAGTAGTCTCACAATTACAGACCCCAGTTCTCATGTGGGACTTTATCCTATCTGGTTGGAGAGATGTGCGTGGAGGAATCTTATGGCTTAGGGGTCTAGGAGTTAGAAGGCCCCAAGAGATCTGGTTAATATTCAAGCACCACTTCCTCCAAGCATCAATGCATACCTATGAGTAAGAAATCAAACAAACTAGGCAGAAGACCTTCATGGAAGAGCAAAGATCTTCTGGAAAACCTCAAATGGAAGGAGAAAGTATGCAGAATGAAGAAAACCATACTGGCCACTTAAAAGAAATACAGGAATATTGGCAGAGTATGTATGAATGTGATGAGGAAGGCTAAGGTCCTCTAGGTATTAAATCTGGTGGAGAATGTTGAAGACAACAAGAAAACCTGGTTCAAGTAAGTCAGTAGCAAAAGGAAAACTTAGGAAAATGTGGACCTGCTGAAGAAGGTGGATTAAGTTTTAAAATAAGGAATTTGTTTATTAATGTGGACTGAAGTTGTGTGAAAGAAAAAATAACTATGTATTTGTCTGTATTTCAGAAGAAAAGGGATTTTCTCCATATTCTGACACTGATGTCATACTTATTGAGTGATGGAATAATTTAGCCAAAATCAGTTTTGCATCAAAACTTTATACAAAACTCAAACTAGATGTGAACTGTTGCAACTCAGATATGTCATCCAAAATGAGACGATAGGTTTTAGAAATTAAGTCATGTGTGGTGAGGCAAGGCTCAAGTGTCTTCTTTTTTTGAAGGGAAAACTGTTTTGTGTCATAAATGTCAGCTGATCTGAAATATGCTGGTTTGGATCATTATTCCCAAAATAATCACCAAAAAAGGATGAAATATAGCCTTTAATAAGTCTTTGTCATGCTTTATAGGACAGTGAACTCTCACTATCAAATTCCCAGATGAAGTGAAATGTCATTTCTGTCTGTAGCTGAGGTCTTTACAATAGTACAGAGGGAGTACCCCAGCAGGAGGAGACTGGTTCATAAAAACTGTTTCAGAAAGATGAGCAGTCAGACAAACTGATGATAACTTGCAAAGACACTGGGTACAGATGTTCACAGTGTGGATTATATATTGTTTGTTGTTCTTCTTGTCTACCTTTGAGACTGTTAGTGAGAGCTGGTCTCCTGAAAGCTGTATCTATCCCTACAAACACTCAAGGGTAAATCTCACTATAACTAGGAAGGAAATTCTGCAGATGAATGTTTTGGCTGAATGCCTTATGAAGAAGGCATTAGCTGAAATATTAGTCTATAGAACTTCCTTTCCTCAGCTGTGTCCAACCTGTTAAATGTCTTCTCAGAAAATATCAAACCCACGATTTACTGAAATGAGATCTGGAGACATGGTAGTTCTGACTTGGAAGGGACAAAGCTTTAAAGACTTAAGAAAAATGGAGGATCGCAGTGACTTGCTGAAGCAAATTTAGTTTTCTACAGTGAAGAACAAAGTCTGATTGCTTAAAGGAAGCCAGACACATTTGCAGAAAGAGGTATTTTAGAAATGTACTGTGGAAGCAACAACTGAAGACTGATAGGCATAAACAGAATCTGGAAATTATAATAGTGTCATTACTGTTTAGGTGTTTATTTGATAAATTTGCTGCATTTGACTGGCCTGATAGTTAATGCAAAACCTCAGAAAACAAAATGTTATAAAAATTTCAAGAAAATGGTGGGGTTTTATGCCAGCCCCCCCCCCCCCC
>VWZE01005416.1:115411-140660 GCA_013396675.1 Eubucco bourcierii | reverse complement strand
TGCTGTGTTGTCCTTCCAACAGATGTCAGGGTGGTTGAAGTCCCCCATGAGGACCAGGGCCTGTGAACGTGAAGCTTCTCCTATCTGTTCATAGAGGACCTCATCCACCTCACCTTGCTGGTCGGGAGGCCTGTAGCAGACTCCTACTATGAAGTCACCTTCCTGTTTCTTCCCTTTAACTTTTACCCATAAACTCTCTGTTTCTACATTGGACATCCCCAAGTGGAGTTCCATGGCCTCTAGTCTGTCTTTGATGTAGAGGGCAACACCCCCTCCCCTTCTCCCCTGCCTGTCCTTCCTGAATAGCCTGTAGCCATCTATCCCTACATTCCAATCATGAGAGGCATCCCACCACGTTTCAGTGATGCCAATGACATCATAACTCTGGAGACTTGCACATATGTGCAATTCTTCCTGCTTGTTACCCATGCTCCTAGCATTAGTGTAGAGGCATTTCAGTTGTGCCTCTGCTGGAGCTGGCTTGCCGGTTAATTTTCCCTTAGCCTCCCATACCTTACTACCTAGAATGCAAGTCAGCATTTTAAAAATAAAACCCAAAAAAGTACATATTAAACATGATTCTTGCCTCAGTGTGCTCATGGCACTATGTCAAATGATTAATTTCTCTAGTTGCTGGAGCCTGCCTGCTACTAGTCCCAGCCCTGTGCCCTGTTTTGTGTCTTAGCCACTTATTACCTGTTGCAATGCACACCATCAGCAGCTCAGCCCAGCTGCTAAAAGAAAGCATGTGATGTTTGTTTTGTTCTTGCTTGCCTGGCTCCTTATACTTGCTCACAACAGTTAAGGTGGGCACCTTGGCCTCTGATCACCGAGCCTCTCTTGCTCTAAAAAAACAAAGATGAAAAGCAGCTAATAACCCAGTTCCTGAGCCAGGCACCAGCAGATGTTTCTGGGTGATTTTTTTGCACTTCATTGGCCACTGGGGACTTCCAGAGCTGTGTTCTCCTGTTTACTGTGTACACGTGCCAGAACGGTGGAGGTTTGGGAAGTTGCATGTTTACATCAGGAAGTCTTTGACCACTAACACTGGAGCCTCCAGAAAGGCTGTCAAGAGCGTTGTGCTTTCAGACACCCGTGCCAGCACAGTCTGCATATCTGATACTGTTGTATCAGGGACAGGGACTATAGGCTAAAGCACTGCCTATGTTTAGTATTGTGCATCCTCAAAATGTTCGAAGGACGGATTCTCCCACCCCACATTCCTGCCCTCTGAAAAGAGTCTCAAATAAGGTGCTTGCCTAACAAGGCAAATATAAAGTGACAACTTACTTTCCATTTTTACAATTGACATGTAGAAGTCTCTTTTCAGAGCTTGAAAACACGCTGTTCTGAAGTCATATAGATATGCTTTCTAAAAGTATCTTACTGACATTAATATTTCTACCTACATTTTTGGAGTCTTGAGACATCTGCATTATTAATTAATGTTATATTGGGATGTGACACTTCTTGTGTATCTCTCTGGCTTTCTCTTCTCCACAACTTCATGTAAAATTTTGTTTTATAACTGGGGAGAATTAAATCAGCTATTGAAATGAACTTCCATCCATCCCTAGGAGTGCCATAAAATTTTAATGTCTTTGTTATTTAGTGTGCTGTATAAGTCACAACTAGTTTTCTGGTTTTCACAACACTGGACAGTTACTTTATCTCTGTAGGATTCCTACTCCCTACAGTCTTCTCATCTCCCCTAAATAAACTGATGCTGTCTTGTGGCTACAAAACTGTTCTTCTGGAGACAGACAGTTTCACAAAGTACACAGCGTGTGTGTGTGTGGTTAGTATTCACAACACATACTTAATTCATAATTTATCATTAACTTACTCATTTTAATTTCTTCCCAGTGGGGTCTGTAACACACTGGTGTTATCCAGTTTCTTTCTCCAACAGCTCTGGCCATCTGGAACAGTCTTGCTGCATGTCTTCACCTCAGCTACACTTTCCCATTTTTTAAAATGTGTAAATAAAAACTATCAGATATAGAGTCCTAAAATTACCAAACAAAAATGACTTGGTTTACAGAGTGAATTGAAACTCCTAAAATTATCACTGGCCTACATGACCCTACCGTACTTGGCAATAATCAGTGAAGAAGAAAGTTCCATATCTTGCGACCTGGAGGTTTTAGGTACTAAAGCAGGCTCAGATGGATGCTCCTCTCTGTTTAACGTTTCAGTTAGTGTGTGAGCTTTGAAATGCTTTACCTGCTCATCCACGCTTAAAACACATTGGTGCTCTTTGTGCAGCAGTCTGACTGTATGTGCACTGGATTTCTTTCAGCTGCACCTAAACCAAAGAATACATTCTGACCTACTAGTGAACACCCAGCCCACAGGACTGGGCTGCTTCTCCTTAGAAGCAAAAGCCCTTGGATAGCCAGCAGTGGAACTATCTTACTTTCAATACCATCTGCTTTTCTCTGTGGGTGGTATGTTCTACTGTGCCACACCACCTGCTAATGTGTGCTTAGTCTATATTCTTGTTCCTATTAGCTCCCTCATAATGAAGACTTTTCAGTGTTCCTTTGAATGCTGAAGAAAACACCAAGAAAAAATATTTGTCTTACTCCTTGCTCATCTATCTGAAATAATTCACGATGGTACCAGCAGTGCTTAGCTTTATAGCATTATAATCTTTGCATGGCTTCAGAGCACTTTTCTCCAGCCAGCCTTTCCTGATTTTAAGGTCAGCAGGAATAGTTTGAGGGCACTTGATTTCTCCTTAGCTGGTAAAATGACCTGTCTAGTTACAGTGTCTTAAAACTGTTAGGCTATTTTCCTGGAGACACATTAGTCCTCACTTCTCAGAGGGGATCTAGAAGAAAAAATGATCCATTAGAAACACGTTTTGAAGGATAGTCTTATTTTGGCTTTGTCTTAGCAAAACCTGTAACAAGTTGCTGAACTTCCTCACCATCTGTCATGCATATCTGTGTACGTAATTATGTGCACTGCTGAGCAGTCTTCCTCTACACTGTTTGATAATTAAATCTGGTTCCTCCAGATCTTCCCATCTACACCTGCATGAATCCTACTAGGAACTGGTGCCACCACACCTGTGGTAGTTCAAAACACACCAAAGACTGCTTTCTTTTCCTGAACAGCTCACCCTACATGGGTTTCCTCACAGATCTCAAGTGTTCTTGATGGACTCCAAATCATTTCTCCTCAGGTTTCAAGAACAAAAGGTTTTCACAGACATCTTATTGTTGAAAGTCGTGTAGTGGGACCTGAGGAGGCACAGTCACAGTGCTTCCTCAAGATGAAAGCTCATGTGGATGTGTTTGGGAATGCTATTATAATGTTGTCCAGGAGATTTCATTCTCAAAGTTCTGAAATATACCCTGGGCTCTCCTTCAGTGGCTAGTAACAGTATTTGTAAGTCATACATAACTCCCTTTTGTTTCCTCTTGATGACTATAATTTTGTCAATATAGAATCTGTATTTTAGGGCTGGACTTTTCGCATGTGGAACTTTATTGGATGATGACACATCTGGGGCACTGCAAAGCAATGTTTCTGTGTTTTCCTTTTGGTAAAAACAGAGGCAAAAGAGGAGTTGTTGTAAATGAGAAAAGGTGACTTGGTGTCCTACCTCACTGGAAGTATGAAAAAGAGACTTCCAACTGAAAATGTGGCATGACTCGTTTTCTGAAGTGTGATGTATTTCAGTGCTTAAGGCACTTAATGATAAAATCCCAGGTTGTGAAGGTACAGAAGAAAACCGCAGGGGCTTTGTTTGAAAAGGATGTTTCAGCCAGCATAGGCATCATAATGCTTCAGGCATGTCCAGTAATTACAGACCCTGCAGCAGCCACGATTTCACAAACCTCTCCAGTGAAAGTTTCTTTACAAATTATTCTTGGTCTAGTTGAACAACTGAAGGAGGTTGTCCCAGGAAGTGATTGTGCACTGCTCTGTGAAGACATTCAAATGATCTCATTTGCTTAATGCAGTTTAGCTAGAACAGGTCTAGAGTAGCTAGGGAGGAAGAGGATGAGAACAGAGTTACCCGAACTTGGGGAGGACACAGCATTAGGAAAAAGAACAATCAAATTATATTGATGGTACACAATTACAGGAGAAAACTGATGGCCTACAAATGCCAAGTTATATCCAGAGGAGGTCCTCAGAGACTACTAAAACAGTTGGGACAGCATAAGGGAGAGTTGTAGTGGAGTTGATCTTGGATTTCAGCCTTCTAGTTATGACTGTGTGCTTAGTCTACAGAGGAAAGCATGACCCTCTGCAAGTGGGATCAGGACTGTTTTTTAAGAGGGAGAGCTGTGGATGCAGCTGGAAGAGGAAGTATGATGGTTACTGGCTGCTCGTCACATCCTTTCTCCCAGAGGTTTTCATCTTCTCACAGCTGCCAGCTGAGTTGGTCATGTGGATGACTCCTCACCTGGCTAAGCAAAAAGGATCTAGGCTAGGTTAATTACCAAAGACATACAGTTTAAACTAATCTGTCTCATGTTGATTGAAAGTAGCAGGAGAATGCTCCTACAGACTAATCAGGGAGAGGGTAACTTCTATTAGCAGCAGGCTGTAGAAGACAGTAACCTCTTCAGGTGCAGTGCTACTAAAAACCTCCAAGTAACTAAATGCATCAACAGCTGCATGGATGTTTATAGATAAAACAAAAGAGATGAGTAAGAACTTACTGGGGCTGGCAGGAGGGGATGAAGTAAGAAAAGAAGTCATTGTAGGAGGAAGAAAATGGAGGTTCCAAGTGGTGAAAATAACCTGTGTTTTGTCAGTGTAAAATTTTGATGTGTCCTCTGCAGGGACAGCTCCTGACCCTGTGAGCGTTATGTTGTTTTCTGACTTATTGTAGATGCACATATATTTTCTGGTTTTGAACTTGGTATGCCAGCATTGTCTATGTTAACCTGAGAATTGAAAACACTTAGGGACTTATTTAGAAAAACTATGAGACTTATCTCCTGTTGTCATCTGAAAATTTCAATTTCAGATCAACTTCTCAGCATTTGACTGTGGTAATGAGTTACTTTGCTGCCTACCTGTTCCGTTCGCTAGTTGTGGGAAGCTGTTTCTCATTCTTAGCCTGTCCTGCAAAGCCACCCCCTAGTCTATAAAGACACAAACAGTAATTGGTCACCTATCTGGTCACAACTTCTCAAGAATTAGTTCCATCTCCAAAAGAAAGAGAAACCAGCACTGTTTTGCTCTGTGTGCACACCTTGGTGGGTTAGAATCATTACAGTGCACCACAGGGTAGATGAGCAGAGAGCTGTATGAACCTTTTCTCTAGAGCTACGAGTTTTTTACAACGTTTTAATCAATTTCTACTCTGCTTTTCCCCTCCAAATACCTTATGCACTAGTGGGACCTATTGTATTTATTCACATTGGACATTTTTACAAGAAAAGCTATTAAGAGGAAGGACTGAAACAGTCCAATTTACCACGTATCCGGAGGCTTAACCAAAACTATTACATAAAAGAATGGAGGAAATTAAGAACAGGGCCTTCAGAATACCAAATGCCAGCACAATTTTTTTCCTTAATTTTCTTTCTGTCTAATTAACTCTGTCAAGAGTTTGAAAACAATTACACACTAAAAAGGGAGAATGGTAAAATAGCCTTACCTAACTCTTGTGTGCGTGCTAAATACTTCCATGCTGCATTGCAGGCATCTTTTGGGCTGTAAAAAAAAATAATTAAAAAATGTCTAAAGTGAACTGTAGTGGTACTTCTGGAAAAATCCTGTCCTTAGTTACTGAAACATGCAAGAGAGCCTCATAGATAGTAATGCAGAGGGCTGTAAAGGTTAAAGAATGATTTAATTTAGAGAATACTATTCAGAAGAATATGATTTTAAAAAAAGAAATATTTGGTCAATTTTTTTTTCTGAAGGCAAAAATTGGTGAGTAATAGTCTTAAGAGGCCTACAATTTTTTTTGTAAGATTAATCAAGATTAAATTAAATAGAAATAATTGTGTCTTGAGAGCAGTAATCTCTTTTTGTTACATTGGGTTGTAAATAACCAGGTTTACTTCCTAGTGTTACGATTTTCCTTCAGCCACCATCTCGTTTTTGCAACCCTTTCCTCATATAATCTCAACATCTGCACGTACTTTGATCATGGCATAAAGATTGTGGATTTAATTTAATTTGATGGTAATTGTAGGGGACTTCTGCATGGATAATGATGAGAGCTTGTAGAAGAAAAGACTGTATGTTATCCAAGAGTCAAAGCAAGACACTCTGCTTTTAAGCTTGATGAAGTATGTGAAAAATCTCATTTCCAGCAAGATTTTAATTACCTCATGAAAATCTACCTCTTTGCATGAAGTTTCACTTGGAGCTGAAAAGCAGAAGAGCCTAGAAACTGTCAGCACAGTCACAACTGCAAAGTTAGGAGGCAGTTTAAATCCACGTGTAATCCTGTACTTATTCTTTTACTGTAGGAACAACAGAGTGTTTCCATCAAAACATAGATGTCCCTCTTCTAATCCACAGTGACCTCTGCTGTGACAGAATGCTCACTATGGTTTTCTGGAATGCTTGTGCAAGGTTTTTGTATGCAGCCTTTGGGGCAAGAGGATATGCCAAAAGTATTAATGTTCACTCATCGACAGGACGTTTTTTTCTCTCTACATTAACTGAGTACCTTGACTACACTCAACACAAATACAATACTTTTTTTGCTTCTTAGAAACTCTAGTTCTTTTACCTTTGGCTGTTAATTTGGAGCCTTATTTGTCTTCTGTTTTGGCTTGTTTTAGCCTCCTGTTCCTAGGCATAGTGGGATGCATGTTTCCTGTGAAGAATTCTAAAAAAAACAAGGCTAACTACAAATTGCTTCAACTGGCAGTGTAACAAGAAAAAGCATGATGTGATGGTGTCTTATTCCAATGCTACTGTGTGTTGGATGTGTTTTACTAGATGTGTGCTTTTCTTGTGTCAGAAAAGACTGTTGAGAATTCCTGATAAAGCTGAATGAGCTTTTTAAGGCTCATTTCTACAAACACTTATTTCTAAATTACAGACTGAGAAAATGCCTTGAATAAGTGATACACTTGCAAAACGAATCTGAGACCTGCATCACAACCAAGGTCACCGTGTGGACCCACTTTCTTTATTGGGTTAGAATCATAGAATGGTAAGGTTGGAAGGGACCTCAAGGATCATCTAGTTCCAACCCCATGCCATAGACAGGGACACCTCCCACTAGTACAGGTCACTCAAGGCCTCATCCAACCAGGCCTTGAACACCTTCAGGGAGGTTGTGGAGCACAGAAGCACCCAATGTGATCTTGATCATGTTGGGTGCTTCTGTGCTCCACAACCTCTCTGGGCAACCTGTGCCAGGGTCTTCCATGTCCTTCCTGTGCTGAGGGCTCCAGAACTGCACACAGTACTTAGCTTCAAAGGTAGGGTTTTTTTTCTCTATAGTTTTTGCCCGTTGTTACAAGAATCTTGATTTTGATTCCTAGTGAGTGTGCTGTCATGCTGGTGGTGATTTGCCTCATGGTGTGTTGGAACTGTGAATTTTGTGAAGCTTTCAATTAAAGTAGGAGGGAGACATTCATTCTATTCTCTGAATTGTTTTACAACCTAAGTGGAAGAAACAAACAGGCAAAGGGAGAAATAAGAGACACAAGTTGTTTTAATGGTGGGACTTGGCAGTGTTAGGTGAACAGTTACACAATTCTCTTAAAGGTTTTTTCCACCCTTAATTATTCTGTGATATATCAAGTCAGAAAGAGGTTGATTGTTTGCTATCCTGGGATTTCCACAACTGTTCTCTTTTTGTTTGCTTGCTTTTTTTTGTTTTTTGGTTTTTTTGGTTTGTTTGTTTGTTTGCTTGTTTTTTTCATTTTCCTTTTTTTACATTTTTGTGTTAGGTTGAGGTTTAGAGCAGAATTTAGGAGAGGTGAAGTGCTGAGACCAAAGAATAATTCCTTGGCTAAGAAAGGCTGTCAAACTAATTAAAAGTCTAGTGAGAAATGTTGCTCCTGTGGTTTCATTTGGAAATGTCAACCATTTGCATATGTTAGACTTGTGAATTTACTTCAGGCTTGTCATTATAGCAAGGCTATAGATCTTCACAACAGCAGGCCACTACTGCTTACACTTGCTTTTGGTGTACTTGCTTTGAGTGTGGAGTCCTAAAGAAAACCTACCCAAGAATGGATTCCCAGTGATGTACCTAGTAGTAAAACATAGTCTTTGCAAAAATTAATCCAACAGAAGCCCAAACAACAACATACAGTTCTTGGATACGTTACCCTAAATTTGGTGACTATAGCTGTGCACCATGAATTTAGAACTGGAAGTTGGTAGTAGAACCAAAGGACAGAGAATCTTATAACAAATCTCTTTTAAACTGAATATCTTATCGTAACATGACCTTTGACAGTATCCAGTTTTCTTTGTATTTTGGTAGAATATTTTTACTTAGAAAATAAGTGCTTAAACCAATGTTTCTTTATCTTGCTCCCATGTGACAAATAGTATGCATTATTTAAATGAGAAAGTTCTGTTTGCTTAACAGAGTAAATGTGACCTTGAGTTAACATTCAAATTCTCATCTAATTGTGAATAATAATGGAAATATTCTGATAATTGGCTGGTAATCTGTACAATTTCCTTTTGATATCCAGTAACATTTTTGTTACTATTCTACTGATCAGTTATAGCTTTCTGTTAATACAAACTGTCAAACTGAGAGCAGTTCCTACTCATTGCTGACTCAAAAGCAGAGCCTTCTTACAGATTTTCCCACTCTTCTCCCTTCTCTTTATGTTTGGGGGATACCCTTTGAAATTTTATTGGTAGATATTAATAGCCCATGTATTACAGGTTTATAGAATCACAGAATGGTAAGGTTGGAAGGGACCTCAAGGATCATCTAGTTCCAACCCCCTGCCATATGCAGGGACACCTCCCACTAGTACAGGTTACTCAAGACCTCGTCCAACCTGGCCTTGAACACCTCCAGGGAGGGAGCATCCAAGGTTGACATATTTTTTTTTTTTTCTTTTAAAGTAAGGAGAAATGATAAAAATAAACAAGCATGTGAACTCCAGAAATAAGAAAATGTGTTATGGACCTATAGTAATTCTCAACTGATGGACTTCACAGTATCACAGTATCACCAAGGTTGGAAGATGACTTGGTCATTAGTCTCCTTTAACTGTTAAACTGTAGGTACTTTAAGATACCAGACTTTTTCTTTCAATAAAGTAACTGTAGATCTGCACAATATGTGAATGATCAAATAATATGTTGACTATACAATGTACTTCTAATATCTGCTTCTAAACTATCACAAAAATTCTTGCTTTTATGGCTAGTATCCAAAGAAAAAATTGCAGTTGCTCTTATCCCCAAACTGTCACTGGTTTCATGGTCTATAATGTTCCAGGTTCAGATGATTTAAGATTCTTGGAAAAAGGCTTTAAGTGTTGTGGCTTCTACAATAATGATATTTACTGCATGGATTCCTGGATTTGACTCATGAAAGCTTTTAGAAACTCGCCAAGTCACCTTGGGGGGGGTGGGGGGTGGGAATAGTTTTCTAGGTTTCTAACCATCTAACTCCACCAGTGACAACTGATAGCTATGGGTCAAAGTATAGAGGGACACCTGTGATCAGTTCTAGATGTCTGAATTTGATTTTAATCATCCTTCCATGTCAGTATGCACTAATTTATTTGTACTCTGTACAGATGTTTTCACTGGCTGCTAAACAACACTTTTAATTTATGAAAGGTCATAACATAGTGGCAAAGAGGTGTCAAAATGTTTCTGCAGCTAACTTTTCTGCAGCAGTTATCCTTTCTCAAGGTATATCTGGCAAAGGTGTACCACAACATTTAATCTTTAAAAACTGCACGAACATACTGTGTCCAGTAGCGTGAATGTGAAAACCTTCTCACTTAGCATACTTGATTTAAGTGGTTTAACTCTCTGCATGATATTATGTAATTTAGTGTGTGATCTTGATAAAGGGATGTAAAAGGATAAATTGGAACTTGCCTGAAAAGTCTTTCCGAGTCATAAGGTGTAAAGCTGCATCCAACAGACTTTATTTGGCTAAGTTTCATCACCAATATTTTTAAATAATAGATGAAGCACATCGATGCATGCCAGTGAGGGCAAACTCGGGATATTTTACTTCAGGTTCACTCACACAGGTATTCCTGAAGAATAGGGATTATGTGTATTCCACCTAATAGGGAAGAAAATGTGAAATTCTCTTAAGTAGCACAGGTTTGTTTTTTTTTTTTCTCCAGTACTTTGTGATGGATTACTCCTGCATATTTTATAATTTCTATGTTTAAAGACTCTCCATTATCATCAATACATTTACTTAGTAAAAACAAATCAAGAAAACACAGGAGACTGAACTGCATGATTAACAATTGCCTGTTGTTCAGAGCTGATATGATTTACTAATGAAATACTCTAAAGTATCTTTTGCTTTATCCCCATGCATAGATAAAGGATGTATATAAGGGTTTAATAAATTTGTCCAGGTATTTGTTCAATGGTCTGAAATAATTATGGTCTGATTATAAAGGACCCTAGTTAAAATCTGAAAAATATAGAAATGCAAAAATATAGAAATACATCCTGAACCAGGAATGAGTACATTTCCCCCCTAGCCCAAGAAGAAAGCACTCAGCAACTTCTACTATATTGTCACATAGGTTGTTGGTTTCCTAATGTCCTAGCTTGAAATAGTACAGAACTCTATTCTGTGATTTTACTTTTCAGCTCAGTCTCTTCTCAGTAACTGTAGTTTCTGAAATTAATGGTGTATTTTTGCAAACAGTGTCCACTTCTAGCAGCAATAAACCTTGATGTTTGTAGTTTGTAGAAAGGACTTGTAGCAGTGGCCTTGGCCTGCATACATCTTGTGTACCATGTTGGGGGTGCAGAAAGTAAAAGGCCACACCTGTGGGGAGGAGATGGTCACCCTAAATTGACAGTGAGATGTTTCATTCCATATACATCATATTCAGTGTAAACCTGAGTGATCACAAGGATCAATCTACCTTCTTCAAAGGCTAGCATCTGAGGAGGACTCTGTCCATCCTGCCTTTCATCCTGACCCATGAGCTCTTGAATCCAGTTCCCATCTTCTGAGTCTAGTCTGGGATTTCTCCAGTGTCTGACTACACTATCAGTGGTGACTCTCACTAATTGACATCAGGAGTTTGGGTTCGCTATTAGCTTTTTATGCATATATATATATACATAAATATGAGTATATATTTAATTTTATAGTTATTTTTTTCATTAAAACTGTTATGGTTTTGGTTGTTTGGTGTTTTTTTTCTCCAATCCTCAAGTCTCCCTCCCTTATTCCATTTTTCTTGCATTTTGGGAGGAGAGAGGGATTAATAAAGAGCATTTGTGACTCATTAATGGCTGGTCCAGCCCTAACCCTTGACATCTTAAAAAATATCTGCTGGCTCAGATTATGGAATTTTTTTAATGTATATTGAAGTTCTTCAAAGTATTTGCTATTTTAAAATGTTCTCAAAAACTCTCATAAAGGAGTGTATAAATTATATCATATTTTTTGTTAGGAACATTTTACTTCCTTCAGCTAGCAGAGTTCAGGGTTTGCATTAAAGATATTGCATTAAAGATGCAGCATGAAGCATGGGCATGATACTGTGCTGCTGAAAAGGAGAAAAGTTAAGCCAAGTATAGATATATATATATATTAAGTATATGAAGGACAGAAACCTCTTCAATGTGAATTTATCTGGAAAATAAACTGTGTCTGAGCAGCTCTGATGAAAAATAATCCTTAAAAATTAAAAATAGTCTTTATTCTTTTATTGTGTTTAGTTTACAAGATGAACAAAAACCAACAGGGCAAATAGCAACTCTTAAACGATTCCCTTTGCTTTATATTCATGGTTCTACAAAACATACAAATCCCTTCCTTTTGGGAGAATTTAATTTAGCCTCTTACAATCCCTAGGTTAACTGGATTATGCAGGATCTCACCCTTAGTTGGCAAAATTTGTGTGCCTTAGTTCAACAATAAAAGGTGAAAGCAAAATGAGTGATTTCTAGGTTATTTCATTCTGCAATTAATAGTTGTATTAAAAAAAACAAACAACAAACCAAACTCAACCACCCAAATCTTCCAAAGTTTAGAATCCCCATTCTGAAATCAGAACTAAAACTTATGTTAGGTATTTTCACTGAAGTTGGTTTTTATTACATCTGGGGATTGTAGATCCTTATTTTCTGTGTTTTCAACAGACTTTCTTATGAATTCAAGTTCCTTGTTCTTTGGTTAAACGTAACAATCACATAACTGCAGGAATTCCACTGTTTTGAGACTTTTTAATTGGCAGCACATGATAGTGGTATAAAATCCTGGCAAAATGACACGTCATTTGACATAGTGAACAGGGTCTCAGTTTTGAGGTGCTAGATTTGGCTAGATTCTTTTGCTGAAATTGCTTTCCAGGTATTGTGTGGGATGACAGCCCACCCTGTTTGAAAGGTTCTGGAGAATGGAAAATTGAATAATGATGTTCAGCCTCAAACAAAGAAAAGGCGATGCAAAAAAAACCCATGGGGAGATGATTAGGCTGACCTCTTTCTTTCAGTCTGTGACATTTGTTCACATGTGTAGTCTTGAGGAATTGGTGAGGCCCTTTCTGATGTAGCTTGAATGTGTTAGAAACATCACTAATTCTTTAGTATTGCTCACAATTAAAGCTGGCCAGGAGACTGATTGTTTCTTTCAGGTGCGGATCTTGTTACTGTAATCCATGTGTATGATACCTTAAGACAAAATAACTCCATGTAGAGCATAACCATATCCTCTCCAAACATGAGCTGGTAGTAGTATAGCTTATGAGCAGCATGTTAATGGTGCTGTGTGATATGTGTCATCTGCTTGGGGGTTTAGTGCTGTTGAAGTTGGTGCTTTGTATTGATTTGAAATCTGCTGCTTGTGAAATATCATTTCTGTGGTTTTAAAGCTGCAAAGAAGCTGCTGTCAACAGTTTTTTCTCCTCTAAGTATCACGTTCTTTGTACTGTTACCTCTTCAATACTCTGAATCTCCAAAAACACTCTTGCCTGTCCTCCAAAGAATGACTAATCTAAATGTGATGAAGCAGTGAGAATATTACTATTAGGAGATGGTTGTGTCTCAGTTACAGAATAGGTTCAGTGATTTCTTACCAATTTGTTGAGATCTTGTTATGGTCAAAAAACCCCGTACCTGATATACAAAGCCAGGAACTTACTGTTAGTATGATTGACATCTTAATAGTCTAATCAAAGGACTATTATTATTCCAGTTATAATATTACTGGCACTTCTACTTCAAAGTAAGTGCAGCTAAAATGGTGCATATACACATTTTCTATTATGTGTCCTTTTTTCTAATGTTGTACTATCCCTTCTACTGGCACACTAGGTGTGCTGGTTTGAGGCTAATTGGAATATTTTAATAGAGAAAATTACGCTATAGACTGTGAAAGGAAAACATGGTCATGTCTAGTTCACTCATATGCTTGCTGAGATGTTTTGGGAAAAGAAACCAAAACATAGATAAGGCATTCTCTGTCTCTTTCTCTGGGGACACAGCACAGCGTGCCGGGCGGTCTAGCAACTTCTGGCTCTGGCTCCTCTTCCAATTAATCTTAACTAACCACTTTTCTTCTCACCCCCCTGGCCAATCCTCCTAATTCACTTTGTGTGTAAGGCAAAAAATTCACTTGGGGTAAGGTATAGGGGTGAGGAGGAGGTAGAACGGTGGTTGGGAACCCCTTCTGGGGTCTCTGATTTCTGGGAGGGGTGTTGTGTTTCTTTATTACCTTTAACTTGTATATTTCTGTAACTTTTCCTGTCTATAGTGTATATCTCTGCTTGTACATTGTGCAAAACTGTAAATAGAGCTTCATTCCTTAACTTTCAGCTGGCTGAGTTCTAGTCTGGGTCATTTTACAAAGTGTGGGGGGAGAGGAACTCCCAAACCATCACACTAGGTCTAAAGGTCAGTGCTTTCAGTCTTAGCAGAGGGTGAATTTTCTGAGGAGTTGTCTGCATCCCAAGTATTCTGACTGTATCCTTGCAGGGTTGTTCCCTTTGTGCTAGCACCCTCTCACAGGCATTTTAAAATGTTTACTAATATGGTCTGCAACCATCTCATTCTTCCCTGGTCTGTAAAACCACATTGCATTTGAATTTACTATACGTGATGGTTTTTATGTATGTTTGAGACTTCTTCTTTGCTTTCTTGGGTATCTCTACAGCTGATTTTACCCAACTCTCAAGAACTCATCCCTTTCCTGGCTAGTCACTGATCCCTGGTTGCCAGTAACTTACAGCTCTGGAACCTCTGGGACCCTTCTGTGTCCTGTACCCTCTGTGTTGCTTTTTTGGTTTACTATCCCAAGCAGTGCTTGTTATTGTCTGCTACCTATGACTCCCATCATTTGGCTATACAAAGATAAACTGAAGGCTAAAGCTAGAACAAAGGAGGTAACACACTGCATTATGCAGCGTAAAAGATAACGTTTGTCCTGTTACAGGCAATGGCAACAGCATATTGCTGGCAGTGGGACTACAGTAGAGGGTTAGCAAATAGAAGAAGTCATGGTGTTTGGGATTACTGAAAGGGAAAGATGGATTTGTTGAGGGAGGACAACTGTGAGGCTGATACAACACATGAGAGGTGAGCATGGCATGAGAAAGACATAAGACGTTGACTTCAATTTGTTTTTATATGAAAGGTATATACCTCTAGATGTGAAAGTGTGAGGATCTAAGTGAGCGTCATCTTAGTGTAAAAACTTTTCTGGTATGACTTTAGTTTTAGAAAACAAGGTGCTTGATATGTCTGAGCAACAGAATTGTGGGATAGCAAGATATAGACCAGATACTGAGAAACAGTCTGTTCCAGAATGTTTTAAAGACTGTCTTGCTGCCACCCAGTGTTTCTTGGATTGCTTCCTCTGTGTTTTCTGTAGGAGACAATAACTAAGTCTGTGATCTGGTAAGAGTTCAGTCTGGGTAAGGAGAGTGATCCCTATGGATCCTATCTCACCAGTTAACACCAAAAATCATGCCTCATTCAAGTGAAATACTTCAACCAAATCAATCTCCAAGGGAAAATGAGACATTCAAAACACTGCAGATCTGTATGATCTCTGAGTATTATTATTTTTTGTTTTGTTATGGTATTTGAACAAAGTACTGAATCCGAGAGCTTGGTAAATAATTGTATTTAAATATTTCTTCTAGAAGTACGTTATCCACCATCTCTCTTGGGGGGCAGAGAAATCTGAAAATCAACTCACCACTGGTTAGGGAAAGCAGCAATTTTCCCATTGGCTTAATTAGTCTGATTTCCAGCACATTTTCAGCCAGAATGCAGTTATCCTGAAGCTATTGCAGCTGCTGTTTGAGAACAGCAGTAGGAAAGGATTGTCAGTACTGTTAAGACCAGACTAGTATATTAGAGACCAGTCTAAACCTCTCTTTTCTGCCACAGAATTCCAACCTGCCTCAGTTCCCTGTCTGCAAAATGTGTGCAACGGTTCTTTTTTTACAAGCAATGTTTTGTGAGGAAAAATAAAATCATTAAATATTCTGAAAATCTAGATGGGAAATGAAACCATAAAATATATTTGATTGGAAAATCTTTCTTTTCTGGGGAAACAAACAAATGAAAAAAAAAAAAAGCACTGAAACAAAAAAACACCAAAAAACAAACCACCAACTTTGTTATGAACCCAACAGAGATTTTTTTTTCTAGTTCTTTTTTCCTCCATTTCAACCAGTCATTATGTCAAAAGAGTTATAAATGAGTTTGAACCCACTATGAAGAACCTAATAGGACAGTGGAATTAAAAAATTTTAAGAAACTCAGAACTTGGAATTCATTGCCACTAAATTATAACCCATTCAAGAAACACCTTGAGAAACATGGGAATTGATGAAATTGTTCTTCAATAAAGAAAATCAAAGATGCTGAGTTCTATAGGCAGTATTGAGCTAGTTGCCAGTAATTAGCTTCAGAAGAGATTGTTCTTTAATGTTTCTTGTCTGTTCTTGGATGAATTGGAACATACATTGAAAGTGGAATTACAGCCTTTGAAATGTTGGTGGGTTCCTCAATTCTTCCTGGAAGTAGTCCAACAGGTTGTTTGGCCAAGTGGTTTGTGGGGTAGCCAGTTGCCTGTAAAGGAAGAAAGAGAAAGCTATTTAATTGTTCATGTAGTAAGTGGTCTCCTCACATACATTTGATGCTGTGGTATTTTAAATACATCTAAGGAAAAGTCAATTTAATTAAATAAGAAATGCCTTTTGTCTTTTATGTGGATTGTGTTACTTGTGTGCTTAGTGTAATGTTTAAAGTTCAAGCTTTTTAAAGTTCAATTATTAAAACAATGAGTTCAGCGAGTCTGGCATGGGGAGAATGAACACTTGAAAGAATAAAGCCTGTAACAGTGGATTCTGGTAGAATGTATGTTGGTTTTGTGTTGGTGTTAAGTACTGCTACTCTGGGATTACATCAGTACATTGCAAATGCAGATCTTAAAAAGCAGTCTTGATGTCGTGAGTTTAGAAGTGTGTAAGCTTAGAGATTTCTCCATCAGGTTCATGTTGAATAAGACTTCAATTAGGCTATAAACTTGAAAGTGTGGACTAGGTCTAGTAAGTTGTACAAAAAGAAAAAAAATATTTTTGGTAACTGGGAGGGGGGATAATGACAGATGTGAAACACAAGTAACCTAATAGCTGCTGTGATCCAGTGGAAGGGAGCAGAGTGTTATCACAGGTTCATCTTTACAGAAACTCTACAAAGGCAGGGAAGAGATAAGTATCTCCCCTAGATGAGGTACCTTAGAACTGCATCAAAATACCTAGGAGGTAGATGTCCCCACTGAAACTGAGTCAGCAACCATCACCTTATTGTGAAGGGCAACTTCAGCCTCTAGGGTGTCAGCAGATGGAGATCTGGAGAAAACCCGAAACTTAGTTATCCAGGTACAGTAAATGGAAACTGTAAACCCACCAGATGCCAAACATGTTTGAACCAGTGTTCTGGAGACCTTTGCTCCATGACATGTTTTCCTTATGCTTTGCTGAATGTCTGTGGAGGAGGATGAAGTGCAGGTTGTCTGTTGCAAGCCATTTCAGGGCTTTCACAAATATATTTCTTGTAGTATCTGGTATATACAGACAAGTGTGCCTTGCCTGGAGCTCTCTGAGAGCCACACCTTAGACATCTTCTCATTTGTACAGAAAGAATAGTGAAATGCAGAAGTAACTTGTTTAATTTGGGACATGTAATGAGAATGTCTCTTATTACACAATCAGCTTAATGTTTGTGATAAATCCCTTGACAATAGTGTTAGAGTTGCTGATCTGAATTACACCTGTTTAAAACAGTCGTATTGAAGTCTGTCTAGGACAATGAGTTCTGGAGTTATTTCAAAATGTTAATTTGTAACATACAGTTTAGGCAATTTGTCTTTGTCAAGTTAAACAAAATTGGATGACCTCATGAAATCAGTCATTAATCTTAATTTCATCTGTGATTAATTAGATTTTATTGTTTTTTTTTCCATAGTGCTGTTAGATAACTGGTATGCATAAACTATTTGGAACAGCACGTACCTTCCCACAGCAGCTCCCAATTCCATCTTTCAATTAAAGGAGAGAGTGCTGCACTGCACCTTGTATTTGCAGGTGAGAGTTTGTAGTTTCAGAGCTAGAGATGATGAGCTGGAATCAGCCACCCATGGTTACTTTTTTCTATTCTAAAATCCAGGAAATTTTTCAAATATGTTTGGAAAGGGAAATTACCTAGAGAAGATGTCTGGTAATGATTACTATTCTAGTTGTTTTTTTTCAAAGATTACTCTTGTATTTAAAAAAAAAAAAACCAAATTGTGCTACTTTAATTGGACAGCACATTATTTCTTGCACTACTTGTTCAGGGTAAAGGAAAAGAAAGAGGGAGGAGGATTGCTACCTGGAAGTCTTAGCAGAAAATCAAATTTTGTGTGGACTTAAGCACAATATGTTAAGAGGTCTTTCAGTACTAGCACATAACATGACCAGCCCTTAGGAAAATGTGTCTTTAGTCTAATGAATTATCTATGTATTCAAACCATATCTGGTAAATTAAAGTCACCAACTTTAATTAAGATAATTGAAAAGCAATTGAATGTAAGAAGCAGTGTGACCAGGTGGCCAAGAAAGCCAGTGGCATCCTAGCTTGGATTAGAAATGCTGTGTCCAGTAGAAGAAGGGAGGTGATTGTTCCCTTGTACTCCGCTCTGGTGAGGCCACAGCTTGAGTTTTGTTTTCAGTTTTGGCCACCTCAATACAAGAGGGATGTGGAGGTGCTGTAGTGAGTGCAGAGGAGGGCAATGAAGCCAGGGAAGGACCTAGAGAATAAATCTTGTGAGGAGCAACTGAGGGAACTGAGGCTGTTCAGTTTGAAAAAGAGGAGGTTGAGGGCAGATGTCATGTCTGTCTACAGCTTCCTGGAAGGATGTTATAGAGAGGCTGGTGCTGGTCTCTTCTCACAGGTAAATAGTGATAGAACAAGAAGGAGTGGCCTCATGCTGCAACTGCATAGGGTTAGACTGGACATTAGGGGGGAAAAACTATGGAAAGAGTGGTCAGGCTGCCCTGTGGAATGGGCTGCCCAAGGAGGTGGTTCAGTCACCAACCCTGGATGTGTTTAAAAGTCATTTGGATGTGGTGCTCGGGGATATGGTTTAGGGGTGAACCTTGTAGAGTAGGGTTATCAGTTGGATTTGGTGATCTTGAAGGTCTTTTCCAACCTGAATGTTTCTATGATTCTGTAATAAATTAAAGCTATAACTCCACCCCCTACCCTTAGGTAAGAGTCTTGTGATTTTCTACTTCTCTTCCTCTCCTTCCTTCACCTACATAAGTGAAGTTTCACATTAGTTTTGTGCGCAGATTTTCCAAAATACTGTGTTCCGTAAGTGCATAGCTCTGAAATTAATCATTTTTGGGGTTACCTTCATTAGATATTTTAAATTATCATTATGTCAGATGGATCTCAGATCTGCAGCTTTTTATCTATGTCTGACAGTGAGAAATGTAAAAACATTTATGTGAGATGCAGAGCTAAGAATTAGGTTGAACAATCTACAAGTAATTTTTGTCTGCAGCACCAAAACATATGTCAAATGTGACATGTAAGAAGAAATTTTCAAGTCTTTATAAAACCTCTGAGATGTTGTTTTCAAGCTCTGCATTTCAGTCAGCATGGGGAGTGAGATGAAAAATGTGAAAAAATGAAGTTGTTAGCTGTAACATTTTTGTAAACATTTCAGCTAATGAAAATAGGAAGCCTTTTGCTGCTGATCTGCTGAGTATGCTTATTGGATTTTTTTTGTTAAGGTTGTGTAATTGTGGATAAAGATAGGCTATTGTGTTTTTATTTCCTTGTAATTTTAGTCTTCCTGTACACATGAAACTACTTGTTTGCACGCTCAAGTGAGTTTGCTGATGAATGAAAGACCTCTAAACTCAGATTAATGATGAAATCCAACAAACAACGCAATTTTAAAAATGAGACCTTAAGAGGATGTTTAAAGTACCTGCAATAATGAAATTCTTAACAAAAAGAAGATCTTACAATGACTGCAATCACCAATGTTAAATTTGTCTTTATGTGGGACCGGAGGGTCTAGTAAGCAACTACCAGTTCTCTTAGCCTTGTATGTGGTGATGTCTGTACTTGGATGCCTTTCACTTTTCTTACCTCTTTCTTTCTTACGTCTTGGGCTGGAAAATGATAAATAATGCACCCTCCGTTATGAGTTTCTAATTGCATGTGTTTGGCTTAACACAGGTTTCTTAGAAATGAGTGAACATTTCTCTCACATCTGGAGCATGTCTAAATTATCACCAATAATGTGTCCACTACAAATGGCTGAACAGTAAGGCAATGCATCAAATTTATTCCAATTCCTTCTACTGTTAAATGAACAACCACCCAAACACTGAAGTTGTTACCATTCCAAAAATCCTATTTAAAAGTAAAACAACCAAATTCAGAATAATGGCTAGTTTTTACCTATTAGTTAGCTTAATTTTAAATTGGTTTCAAGAGTGTGTCCCTAGTGCTTAAGATTTTGTATTTTATAACAAAAGCAGCAGTCATCCCCTGGTGATGTTCTGCTTAAATGTGCCTAAGATCTTATGGTTGTGCTTAGTTGAAGTCATTCAGTCTCTGGACTTGCTTAGTGTCTGAAAAATATTCTCCTCTCAAGATGCACAGAACCATGACTGCCATGTGAGCAGATGGTCACACATTGGTGCAAAATGTCCAGCCATGCTGCTGTCTTCAATTAGGCTCCATTCAAGGCTGACTCATCTGTTGCTATGGGGCTCTCATACAACCTGGTTGCTTTCAACCCGTAAGTGTTAATAAAGATTTACCACAGTGCAGTTGTCAATCATTCACATCAACACTCTCATGGCAAGGATTTGCCCCGTAGGGTTAGCAGCAGTGCTGTGGGGTTGGGACTCCCTCATCCAACCTGCAAAACTGAACGCTACAATGTTGTTTTGTGCATCTGTTCTTTTTATTTTCCATGGACTGAGTAACAATTTACCACCCAAAGAGATGAAGGGGCATATCCCATACTTGTTTTGTTTGGATACCGGCACAAAGATGAGATGGTTTGTGGTGAAGGCTTGTGGTTTAGGAAATTGTGCTGCCTATTTTATTTTTCCAGCAGGGTAAATCAAAGAAATAACTTTTTTATTTTTTAAATTTCATTTTCCATAACCAAGGTTGAACTCAGAGTAATTTATGAATATGCCTTAGTACTATACCCTCCACCCCACCCACTGTGTGGTTTTTTGCTCTGTCCCAGTTTTAAGAACCAGAGTAAAAGGGGTCTGGTTGATTTTTGTGGACTTTAAATTGTTCTCTGGAAGCCTTTTTTACTACTACTAGCACCCCCTCTTTCTTGTGTAGATTCATCACAGCTGTTTGTGGCACAGCACCAGCTGCTCAGACTCTGTAGTTGAAAGCACACCCTTTTGCAGCCCAAAAGCAAATTAGTCCATCAACTTCTTTCTTACGGGATTGTGGCTTTTGATTACTGGGCTCCTGACACAGAGGTGATTTAATATCTTTAGAGTCTATGTGGACCAGGGTTGATGGAAGGTCATATGTCCCAGCTCAGTGAGAAATATGTCAGTTTTCACTTCTTTCTTTTTTTGTGTGTGTGTTTGTTTTTTCCTCCAGTTTAGACTCTGGTGACACTGATGCAATCCTCACCTTTTATTTTTCTTTCCTGTTCCCCACTTCTGACTCGTGGAGGTTTGTCTAGACTACATATACAGATGGTGTGGGAATAATGGGCTAGTGTGCATATACATGCACACACATTTTGTGTCTTACAAACTTTGTATTACCTATGTGAAGTACTTCTGCCTGAACGAATGGCATTAAATCTAAACAGGCTGTGAGAGGGGAACAACAGGAAATGAAAGAACAGCTAAGATAAGGGATTCAGCTGCATCAACTGGTTTAATAAAAATGCCACTGGTACCTCTCTCCTTACATGCTTTGCCTTGTTCATATTCTCAGCTCATCACAGCTGCAATGCTGTGTTGATTACCGAGGACACTGGGATGTGGATTTAGGGGAAGAGGGTTGTGTAGTGAAGAAAATGTTATCCAAGCAACTATTCCAACCAACTGAACCAGTCAGAAACATCTAGGCCCATGGTTACCTGTTATGCCTTTAAAAGCAGGTGTCATTTTTACTTCTGCACAAGTGCTTATTATTCCATTGAGTGGGGAAGCATTTACTACAGGCAAAGTGAAAGTGCCTGTGAGGCATTAGTGCGTACCCTGTACTGCTGCAAGGGCTGCTGAGAGTGCAGATCAATGCAGCAGGGTTATTCATCTGCTGAACACTACCAGCAGTGTTTCTGCTGGATTCCAGGACCCATCTGTAGCCCTGGCTTAATTTCTGTGAGGTTTTTTCTTTACTGGCTGTAGGAGGAAGAGCATTTGGATCCTGTTTGCTTTGTTAGAACACTTGTATATGTGCATACAGAAAAAATGTTGTCGCCTTGTTGTTTCACTTGATTGGTATCTGCCATAGTTATGTCTGTCTAGGTCTGGGTCTCTCAGAGATATAGAGGGTGAGATAATCTAGAGACTCCTAATTAAACAGACAAGTCATTGTATTTTTTAGTGATTTGTACTTACATGCACTTAAAATATACTTTCTCAGAAACATAAAATTTTCATAGCCTCTGCATTTCTGCTACAAAAGTGCAGTGCTTCAGCTGGCTTTATCTTTTGCATTGTCTGCAAGGGTGGGAAAACCCAAATCCTGCTAACACAAAACATACCCTGCACACTCACTTGTTCCCCTGGCAGTGAGATGAGAGAGGGAATGAATGGCATATGACTGGTATTAGTCACACTGATTACTGTGTCCTACTGGAGGTGTATTGCTCTGAAGAGACTGTTACGGGGAATTACACTTACACAGACCAGGGCTGCTCCCCACAAAACACCTGGGAAATATATGGAATTGTCTCTGCCCAGTCTGAGAGAAGCACTAGTAGAACTAAACTAGTAACAGCAGAATATTTAGGACTAAAAAAATAAAAATATTTTTAAAAAAATATTTGTGAGTCTTACTAGTTGCCTGTCCTGGGCTTCACTTAGGCACCTTCTCTACCTCTTCTGTTCTCCTTGCAGTAGACCATTGCTTTTTCTTTCTAAAGCCTCTTCCCTTCCTTGGTTCTTCAGTTTGCCTTTTGGTCTGCTTCATCTCTATGTAAATTATTATAATTTAACTGGCATTTCTGATTTTCTGTCCAATCATTTTTACTCTGTAAGTAGAATGGGGTCCTCTCTAGTGGTAGGGCTCCAGGGTTCATTGGTAACAAAAATAATAAAGGAAGGATACTTCATCATAATTTGCTTTTATATTATCGTCAGTACTAGGGTGGTGTAATGAGCTAAAAAGTAGACCAATTGTAAAGCACCATCTTTGAGTCTGACTTGCAATAATTACCTGGCAAAAGAGCTTTATTAATGCAGGTTATGTGCAAAGCACATGGCTGACAATATAATCAGACTCAAAGAAACCAACTTAATGGCACCCAGATGCTCCCCAAGATCAAGTGACCCAAGTACGATTATACAATCACTTCTTCCATCTCAACTATGTGACCAAATATATTCCTTACTGATCTTCTTTACTACGTGACTATGTAAATATTCTTGGAGCTGCAAAAGATTTTCCATTGGTGTAGGAATACAACATGCACATGTATGGCATTTCCATGCTATGGGAGAGGCTGCCAGTCTGTATCCTGTACTGTGGTATGGGTGACTTGGCACAGCTCAGTGCTGTGAAACCAGTTCTTTGCATTGCTGTAGCCAGATAATTTAAGTGGGGTTTACAGCTACCTTGTGCTCCCAACGTGCTGTAACATGCATTATTGCTATATTAATAAATCTAACCCAAAATTGTTCAAGTGACCATAAAAACCTTTTTGTTCTGTTGTGGGATTTAGGGTGTTTTTGTGATGAAACATTAATTATGATGCTTGTTCTCCTCTGACAGGTTATAGCATAATTAGCACCTATAATACTGTAAGCTCAAATTCCTTACACTGTTAAATCCAAAACCTGAAGTCAGATCTAAGCAGGTGGAACAAAATGGGAATATATTTTAATTACAGGGCTTTTCAGTTTGATTTGTGTCACCACTCAGTGTTTGCTACCCTCTAGGTTGTAGTTAGAATTAATTAATTAATTAATTATTTTTTAAAAGCAACTAGGATAGTCGATTAATCAGGGAGTGAAATTTAATTTGAATTTACTTTCAGTATTTAAAAATCTCTGGCTCTGTTGCATTGCAATCTGGAGAGATTCTATCTTAAAGTTTATTTATATGTATCATCTGGGTTAAAACAAACTTTGATTTAGATAAGTATGAAAATGTATAAACCTGGTAGTGACTTGGAAATGTGCTTTAGTTAGCCATGCCTTTCCATCATTCTGCACTGCTATATCATTTAGAAATTGATATGCTGAGGTCTCTGCTGATGCACTAAATGTTTGTTCTCATGAGCACTTAAACTGACAGTGTTTATATTAATACTACTTACTTATTCATTTGGGTAAAGCTTCAGAAAATAATTTGCTGTATTTATCTGCTCAAAAAATAAGGAAAAAAAAAAACACAGAATCATAGTTTTGGCAGATTCAACACAGAAAAGCAATAGGTATTGAATTCCTTCTGTCTCCTAGGTGTCTGAGTCTGGTATTATCTGAGTATTGTATGATGGAGTGCAACATCAAATTCCATATATTTGGGCTAGATAGTGAGAACAAAAACCAGCAAACATAAAAAGGAAAAGGAAGAGGGTAGGATGTCATGGTCAAGAAACAAAAAAACCCGTTTTCTTAGAGCTTAATGGGATAATCTTTTCTGAGCTTGAAAACTGGAATGATGGAATAGTGGTGAAGGTAGGGCTGATTTCTGGGTTTGCCCCTCTCTGCACTAGTGACATGTGAAAATGACCGAGAGAGCATGAGAAGATCCCAGGAGACTTTTTGAAGATGCAGTTTTCCTCTCAATGGGAACACTACCACTGTCTTACCAGACAGTAAATACATAGGTTTTTTAGAGTGCAAAGAGTGAAACACTGGAACAGGTGCCCTGTCATTGGAAGTTTTCAAGGTCAGGTTAGGTGCAACCAGGTCTATTGAAAGATGTCTGTCCTTGCCTACAGGATATTTGTTGCCTTTGTAAATATGAGGTAAATACCAGGTACCACACAATGGGTTCTTCAGGAGTGTGCTCTGCAGAGGGGTCTGTGAAATTTCATCCTTGTCTCTTTCTGGCAAGCCAAGCCATTCTTAGCACTCATCAACCTGCAGGTGATGCGAATAGATGAAATCCTCACTATACCCATGAAGTATGTGTGCTAGCTGTTCCCAGATGGATGTGCCAGAGAAAAGCTGTTTACATGGGAGTGGGAGGAGTATAAACTGGGAAAGATTTGTTTGCACCTCTTTGTGCCTATGCCAATAGGATCCTGAAAAGCTTTTCTCCCCTGCTGCTGTTAATTGCTCTGACTGCAGAGGAAAATTAAAGTCCCTTTATACACACACACACACATGTATATGTGTATGCACACACACACACAGAGATATATATATAT
>VWZE01005416.1:95544-115382 GCA_013396675.1 Eubucco bourcierii | reverse complement strand
CAGTATATATATATATATATATATATATGGCTGAATAAACCACCATGGTTTTTTCTTAACATTCTAACTCTCAGTTCTATAATTTGTTCTGGTAGCTCTGTACTGTTTTAAATAAACATTTTATGAGCTTGGCTGTCCACAAGTATGTCAAATCTTCCAAAAGAGGCCTTGCTAGTGTCTTCTACCCAGATACAAATGTTTATCCGTACTGGAAATTACTCAGGGTGCACCTAGTGTTAGGCGACAATGAACACACATGAGGCACTCAGTGTTTGGAAAATGTAGTCAGATAATTTTTTTCCCACTGCTATTTCTGCCTGTGTCACAGTACAAATCTAGTAATCTTGTTCCTGATTTTCTGCTTTTTTTTTTTTGCATCATTTTTTGGGCATCATGTCTATCTGTAAGACCACTGCATTTTTTCATGTAGGATACTCCAGCCCTCTACTGCACTTAGGCTGCTGGCAGACTCTCTAGAAAATTATTCCTGTTTGTGAAAATGTTACAAAATAAAAACAATCAGCCCCAAAACTTAACTTTTGAGGAGTTGCACTAGTAACCTCCTTTTAGCTCCTCCGTAGTTTCAGTGCTTCCACTGTCTCTTTCACAATCCTGTTGCTAATACCCACTTTTACCAATTGAATTAGTAACTTCCATATGGCACCATGTTGAGTACTTCAACGAAATCCAACAGATTAGATTTTCTCTGGTTTTCATTTGTCTAGAAAATGAGCTAACTTATCAGATAAGATAAAAGCAGTTGTCCAAAACACATTTATGAGCTTGACTGTGGAGCCAAAGGGACAGCTCTACCATCTGTGGATTATGACTACTGATTCTGAGAGTTCTTACTGATTTTTGGATAGGAACCGTGCCAACATACACTGCTTTGCATTTGTGTTGTTGTTATTGCCTAAACACTAGTTGTAATATGCTTTTGTGATATTGTTAAATTTTCACCCTTACTAACATTGGTTGACAACCTCAGCTCATTTTCATGGTTTTGTCTACTCTGCATATGACCTGGCAAATCCAATGGCAAAGTGATAGCACCTGCTGGGTAAGCAGGGGGAAAATATGCAAAATATTTAGAAGAGTTTCCTTTAGTTCACTATGCAGTAGGAAAAAAGATCTCTATTATTATTATGATGACTATAAAATAGCTATGAAAAACCACTTGGGTCCATTTTTCATGATTTACTTTCTCTGATAGCCTTTCTGAAAATAAGATATACATTGCAGCTTTTGCATCAACTAATCTAGTCACCGTACAAATTACTGCTGAAATGTTTATTAAGGGGTACAGTAGTTATTTATTCTAAGTCTACAAGGTTTCTGCTCTGTCTTCTAGTAGGGAATTTTAGCTGGGAATATCAGTCTGCTAAGTCTCAGTAACAGAGACAAATACCTGTTGAATCTCAAAATCACAGAATGGTAGGGTTTGGAAAGAGCATCTAGAGATCATCTAGTCCAAATCCCATGCTAAAGCAGGCTCATCTAGAGCAGAACACACAAGAAAATCCCCAGGTGAGTTTTGAATATCTAGAGAGAAGGAGACTCCACCAACTTTCTGGCCAATAAATGTTTCAATTTAATGAAAAATTCAAAGAAACTGTGTGTTCCACTGAGTACCTGGAATTGTTTAGTAGCTGCCTGCAATTATCAGCTTGACAGTAACTAAATATAATGCTGCATATTCTTTGAAAAACAGATTTTTATTTGTAAAGATCTAAACAGAATTGAAGTAGTGTAATGCATGCAAATAATGGAAAACCCCACCAAAAAAACATACTAACACACTTCAAGGAAATGAAGTAAGAATTCCTATAAATAAATGGCTGATTGTGTCTTATAGCAATAAAACCATAAACTGCAGCTACCTTTGTCACCATAAAGAATTTTCAGTGATGAACAATGCTCTTATGTATGGCATTGTGACACTGCTAATATTCATGACTCTCTGCTGATTTTTCTGAAGAGGAATGGAGCCATCTGTTGCATTGGTGAAAATTAGTCTGGATAAATTAGGTGTCAGCGATCATCTATTATTTCTTTCATTCGTGATGAAGTGGTATAGTGCTGTCCAAGCTGTCAAATCCCTTTTCAAAAGACTTAAATTTTCCTACAACTTGCCAATTTTATTTTTTTTTCTGAGCAACAATCTCATTTTCATGAGAAACCACAAACAGTTTGTGCAGATTACTAAAGTTCGATTCAATAGAATTATTCTTGTAAATACAGCACAACCCTTGGTGTGTATAAGGTTCAACAATGAGAGCATTGATAGCTCCTTGTGCAAGTGTTAAGTGTGAAAACCTGTTTGGCTTTCAGTTAAGGTTTCCCCTGCATCCATCTCCTGAGATTCAGAAGCTGACATCTGTTTTGGTTCCTTAACTGAATGTTTGGAGAGATACAATCAGTAAAGGATATAATTCTTTATCATTTATTCCTAGTGGTAGTTTGCTGAATACAAAAGCACATGCACTTGTCCATATAACTAAATGCTAACATAGTTAAATATTGAACCACAGAGAATTATTAAACATGAGCAGATGTAATACTTAGAGGTAGACCTGCATATTTGAGGCTGGAAGGTATCTTCATGTGTGTGTATGTGTGCTTGTTATGTGGAGGCAAATTGTACTTCTCTGGACAGGTTCCTTACCAGATGTTTCTTCAGAATCTTCTCAGATGATTGAGGACCCAAAGTACATCTGGCTATTAAAATATCTTTATATGGTTGCATGATCTTTTTGGAAAACATGGTTGAAACTAGTGAGTTTACATCTACATACATAGCTCTTACCAGTATCTGGATAGAGATAGTAAGCTTTGGAACTTGAATTAGACAACGGTGCTGTTCTGTGCTTGTTTACAAGGGATGTTTGTTTATTTTAAAGATTATTGCATTTGGGTGGCTTTCTATTTTCTTCATACTATTTTGGTATTTTTGCTCAGAGTCAAGAGACTTAAATAAACCCAGAGTCTCTAAGGATCGTAGCTATGTACTGTTTTATACATGCTGGAAAGTCATAAGCCTTCAGGCTGAGATAACTGCATAATNGGGGGGGGGCGAGGAGAGAGGTGGAAGACAGTGAAAGACAGTTCACCTCTGTCTGCCACAACAGACTTCTGTCAAAAGTAAAAGTGGAAGAGCTCCAGAGTTCTCCCAGTGTTGGAAACGAGATGAATCTTGAGATTTACATAAGGTAGCAAGGAGCACTTTCAGATATGTTGAGTGAAACTAATGGCACTATAACATCCAACACGCTTGCACTCAGAAGAGAAAGAGATGATGTCATATGTCATTTGGAACATGGAAAGGTTGCTTTATTTTTAAGACTACAATCTTGCCTGTCAGTGTTTGCCGTTGATGAATCATTAAACATTACCAAGCTTGATGTTTTCAAGGATATGATTTGATATTCTAGTACATTTACTGGGCATCTGTATGATCTGTAGGTAATGCTCATCAAGTGAGTGGCTGAAAAGACAGTCCAGTGTTCCTTTCACTCTGAAATACCTACAGCTTCAGGTGTTGACTCTGGACTTGCAGGTGTTTAACTTCCTCAGCTTCGCTCAATCTACTACAAAGCAAAATGCTATGTCATTGTCACCTCCCCTGAGCAAGTTCTGAACATTATTCCCTTTCAGACACCTGGATACTTTCAACAAAATATCCTATAGTGGCTCAATAATTAGGTATGGCATATAACAGCTTGCATGGCCTCATATATAACAGCATTGGCACAGCTGCTAGAGTGCTATTTTTACCTTGCTTCAGTGGAGAGTATTAAAGAAAAATGTTGACTTTTATGTTGCCATTTTAGGTAAAACATTTTATCTATATAGATTTGTTTCCAGGTTTTCATTTGATATGCTTTCTAGTGACCAATAAGTATTTTCCTGTGGAAGGTTGATAGCTTTTGCAGAAATGAGTCCATTACTTGGAAAAACAGGCTTCTGTCAGTCAGAGTTTTGAGGCTAAACAAATGTCTTTCCATTGGAAATGTTGGAGTTTGGGAGTCAGTTACCAAAGTAGATAGCTAGGTTTTATACTGGGTGGAACTTTCATGCACAGGTAGTCCCAATGAAAGCACGAGAGCAATGAGTATTTGTATAGATCCATCTTGATTTGTAGCTCTCACAGTGCTCTCCAACTAACAGACTATTGCATTTGATATAAGATTTTCTTAGTTTTAGTGAATGCTAAGTTTTATTAGTGATTTCTTCACTTGGCTGGTGATGCATTGGAACAGAGAAATTGTGAAGACTTCAACCTTGGAATTGTTCAAAGCTAGGCTGGATGGAGCTTTCAGCTATCTGTTCCAGTAGGAGGTCTTCCTGTCCATGGCAGAGAGTTGGAACTGATGATCTTTAAGATCCCTTCCAACCCAAATAATTCTATGATTCTAATTTTCATAAGTGACTTTTTATGATCTTGTTTTGTTTGGTTTATCTGGATGTACAATTTTTCCATTGGTTGCAGTTAGTAATCAAGATATAGATTTAACAGAAACAGAACCTGAGATGCATGCAAAATGTGTGGCCAGATAGTACTGAGAAATGCAGAACTGTACACATGGCTGTTCCGTCTCCATGGATTTTTGGCAAGGTGATTTCAAAGTGGAAAATACTTTAGTTTGAAACTTAGGCTTTATAATTTATTTCTCCTTCAAATGTGCTTTCATTGATACAAGGAAAACAGACATCACAACCCATTAGTTTCTACTTATTTCTTTAAACTTTTATTTTCCTCTTTAAGTGATTGGTACAGAAACATTACTTCCCTCAGTGTTCTTATGTCATCTTGATTCCTGGCATAGCAGCTGTGTATGATGACACTCTAAAAGCTGCACGCATGCCGGTAACTGAAAACCGCATTTCCCCAGACTATCATTACTGCAGAAATGTGCATGCCTATTCCATCCTCATTTACTGTGAAGCACCTTTCATTTCATTTTTGTTACTGGTTTTAATTTGGTGGCTCTTATATGAGGGAAAAGGTGGTTCTTATATGAGGTAAATTGTATTTCTCTGGACAGTTGTTCTACAGATTTGTGTATCCTGCTTCCCTGATGTATGAATGTGTTTATACCTGCATACTGGATATTTGGCCTTTTCACACAGGAACAAGTATTTGCTGCTGGTGCCAGCACTGGGTCTTAGTTATTTTAACTATTGTGGGCAAAGAGCAATTTGAGTGCTGGCAAAATATATCCCTAAGCTCTTTCACTTTGCTTGGAAAATATTTTATATAGAGCAGGTTTCAGATGTGTTTTGGTTGTATGTAAAGCAGAAAAAAATCCACACAACCTTACAGGTGAAGGTGTATTCAGATAGCTGTAAAAATGCGAAGTGTGGATGAATGCAAGGTAGTATTACAAAATGCTGGAAATATTTAGGAGAATCTAGAGTCTGAAGCTAGTTTAATTGCTCTTACAGTATTTATGTCCAAGCAGAGTGACTACTTACTCAAATACTTGCTTAACTGGGCTGAAAAAGTGTCAAGTCCAGTCCACAGCTCCAGGGAGGAACTATCTGCACGTCATCCCTGCGCTGACGGCTTTGCCAGAAAGGCCTGGATGATGACCACCACTCCTCTCTTCCCCACTGGTACCCATAATGAAGGACCCTGGCTTTGAGCATTCAACAACTGCCTTTGTGAGTGCAGCATTGTCCCTCTTGCTCTCTGAATTTGATTCTCTTAGGACTGGGAAAAGATCATGCCGTGCACAGGCATGGGCTCGATTTAAACAGTCCATTCATTTCACATCGTAATAACCTGCTCGTGCCCTTGACATTTTCAGTGAACAGGGAATTGGGACATTATCAATGACTAGTGAGGATGAAAGGAAATACTTCACATCAGCTGTGGAAGCAGCAGCATCTGTTATATTTTAGCTGTTATCTTTGGCCAGGGACCTATAACTGATCTCACAGCTGAGACAGGAACCATATGCATAAAGAAACTCACTTTAACCCTCTCCTTACCCATCACTCATGGGTGCTCACCACATGTGCTAATGTGAGACCCATTAACACTCCCCCATCAGGAAGTGCCACCTAATAGGCGAAGAGTTAATGACTAAATACAGTGTATCTGATGATGCTGGAGAAGAGATGGCTTCGAGGAGACCTTGTAGTAGCCTTCCAGTATCTGAAGGGGGTGAGGGCTGGGGAGGGACTATTTACAAGATTTTGTAATGACAGGATGAGGGGCAATGGGTTTAAACTGGCAGAGGGAAGATTTAGGCTGGATGTTAGGAAAGGGTTCTTTACAGTGAGGGTCGTGAAACACTGCAGCAAGTTGCCCAGGGAGGTTGTGGACACTCCCTCCCTGGAGGTGTTCAAGGCCAGCTTGGATGAAGCCTTGAGCAACCTGTTCTAGTGGGAGGGTCCCTTGCCTATGGCAGGCAGTTGGAACTAAATGATCTTTGAGGTCCCTTCCAACCTAAACAATTTTATGATTCTATGCTGAAAGACATACTTTCTTTCTGTGATCATGCAGCAGTAGTATGAGCAGATCTTATCCAAATTAGCCAAGTATCTTGCATATGCTGTATGTAGTTTTGTCTGCGTCTTTCCAGCTATTTTTGTGGTTTCAGCCAATGTTTCATCTACTCTAAGGACATTTATATGTGCCAAAAGTATCCAATGAATTGATCTCCTTAAAGGAAGTTTGGGCAAAAGATGATTTTTTTTAAGTTTTCATGCTACACAGGTGGCTCAGCAGGTCACTGATGCATTTAAAATTGATCAATTGGTGACCGAGATGTTTTAAGGACAAGAAAATCAATTATTTTTAGAAGCCATAATATTAGGAGCAACATGCTGATATTGTTAATGATTTCTGAATGCTGTGACTGTTGAATGGGCTGTTGAATTAAAATGTGAAAGCAAAACCATCAAACTACCTTTCAGTTAGAGAGGTCCAGGGAGGCTTTGTATCATACTTCCACTCTGTTTATAATTCCACACAACATGTAAGCAAACAAACAAGACCTACCCACCTTAAAATTCCCTTGCAATTATCAGTCAAAGAGTTATCTTTAGCTTCTTAGTCTGTAGCTGAAGCTAGCAACCAGCTGTTCCGTAAGAGCTCCCAAGAACTGGTTTAGTAGAAAAAGCAGGGAGGAAAAAATAAAAGAAAAATCTGAAAGCGCTGTGCAAGGTGCACCTAATTACCATTGATTGAATTTGGAGGATTTTCTTTTTTCCGTTTTACTTTCAGACCCCCATTGTATGCTGTCTTGAGGCTACTCTGTACAAGTCTGTCTTAAATGGTCAAGGAAAAAATAAAAACAAAAGCCTAAGGTAAACCAAAGTCAATATTAATTTTAAAACCATGATATCCAGAATGAAGTAACTTCTTTGACAACCACTTGCAGTTTTACTTATAGTGTTCCTGCTTATGGTGAATAAGGAAATAATTTTTGGTAATTGGGATGAGAAGCAGTAATATGAAACACACTGTAAAGAGGTTTGACATGTAGTAAATTAAAAGTAAACACTCTGTTTCCAGTGTTATGATTGATGCATTCTTTGGCTTGACTGTTTAATCTCTATTTCTGCAAATGCTGGATAAGATACCTTATTTTTGAAGTGCTTATAGCCTTTTGCCAGCTCCCACAGCTTCAAGAAAAAAAATACAATGCCAGTGGATAAAGTTGTTTCATTTGGAGGATAATGCCAAACATTCCTCATATATTCCTTCACGTGGTTCTAGAATATGATATCTGGGTAGGTTTAAACTGGACATTAGGAAAAATCTTTTCATGGAAAAAGTGATCAGGCATTGGAATGGGCTGCCCAGGGAGGTGGTTCAGTCACCAACCCTGGATGTGTTTAAAGGTCATTTGGATGTGATGCTTGGAGATATGGTTTAGGGGTGAACCTTGTAGAGTATGGTTATTGGTCAGACTTGATCATAAGAGTTTTTTCCAACCTGAATGTTTCTGTAATTCTCTAATGAAATTTTTAAGCATTGGACAGCCTGTGAAGATAGTGCTAGATCACACTAATTTTTTCAAGTTAAAGCTTAAGGCAGAATATGCTTTCCAGGTGTGTCTCTAGTAAAGCTATAGAACACGCTATGGGATGCTAAATTGCTTTTTGATGATAAAAATTCATCACTGGTTCTAGCATTTGGGATATAAATTAGACAGTTTCAAGTGGTACAAAAGAACTCTGCTCCTGATGTTCCCAGAGTGATTTTAACAGTAGTAGAGTGATGTGTCTACCTTTCAAATAGGCGGTTCCTGACTGGTTTCTGCTCACAAGACAATAACCACACTTCGTATTAGAAGCTCCTTTTTAGGCAGAGAATCTTTGTTAAACTTAAGAATTCTGAAGTTCTCAGCCTCTTTCTTATTTCTCACCTCCCACTCTGCTTGCCCAAGAAAAATATATCAGGAAAATGACTTCACTTCTAAAACCTAAACCAAGATTTTCAAGACTGAATCCTTTGAAGGTTTAATTAAGGGGCTTTTGTTAAAGTTGCTTATTGAGATGCTGTCGAGGATGATTTTTTGAGAAGCTATTGAATATGAAAAATCAAAGCAGAACTAGCAAGTGTTTTCTCTGCTGACACCCAGGCAGTGTGGCAGAGAAGGTGGAAACTACTCTACTGAAGCCCAGACAAACTGAAAGACAGAGACAGTCTCTGGAGAGTAAGAATGTCATCTTTATTCCTCCTAATGACTATTTTTAAAGAGCAGGAAATTTCGATGTGCATTTTTAAGTCAGCAAGGGAAAGGGACTGCTGTGTAGGGGCGTCTGTGTGATTACATATTATTGCAAACGTGCTATTTTTGCCATTGTAAATTACTTTCACACATCAATTTGATGTAATTAAAAAGATACTCAGGAATACTAGGTAAGAAGTCTCAGGTTGAATTGTAAAGGCTACCTAGTACCCTTTTGAATCAATGGCATTTAGCTATTTACATTTTCTTCCAGTTCACATTTGTGTCTCACTCTGATTAGTCCTAAAATTATGTCAAGGATATAGACAAGGATTTAATTTCTGCCTTTATTAAACCTAATAAATAACATAACTGCTATTTTCAGATATGCTTGTTTACTTTGTGCACTGTACCAATATATAGTTAAAAATAAGTGATCCATGACACTAATTACCAGATTTATAAATCATTCTTCATGATCAAGCCATTCATAATTTTTCTGTCATACACGGGAAGGCATATGCAGTTGCCAGAAATGGATTACAAGCTTAATGAAAACAAATAGTCCAAAATGCTGAGAAATCAAACAAAATCTTATTAAAAATAACTTCACTCATGGATCCAAAAGAGTAATTGTTTGCACAGTTCCTACACTCCACAACACCTGAAAATTAGGTAATGTTTAACATATGTTAGACTGTAAGTTCAAGCCCAAAGTCAATTGTTGAAGTCTTTGCCCTGGAGGAAAACTGTAAATCAGACAGGATATGAGAAATGGCAACTGACTAATGTTGCTCAAGGATCAGCACAGGCAGAGGTGCTTCTAGCTGGTACATTTGGCAAAGTGCACACTGTAAAATGGCTCCACCACTTGTGGCATAGCTGTCGTAGTGTGTATGTGCACTTGTGTCTGTGAAGTGAGCAGGCTTTAGAGGAAGGTTTGGATTTCCTTTTTTTTAATAGCTATTAACTACAATTAATCACTTGCTGAAATTCAGTCTGTTGAGTTTGAAGCAGTTCTTCAGGGTAAGTTCATTAAAGGGATGAAATATTTTAAACTGTTTCAGTGGGAAGTTTTTTCAGTTTGAAGCTAGTGGTCATCAATGCTGGAAATGTTAGATTGCTTTTGAAGCAAAGATTGAAAGAGAAAACTTCTCTTAGTACTCATTAGGCCACATCTGGAGTACTGTGTCCTGCTTGGGGCTTTGGGGCTTCAGGACAACAAAAATGTTGATGGAGTAGAGCAAGTTCAGCTTAGGGCCACCAGGATGATGACAGCACTGGGGCAGGTGCCCTGGAAGCAACAGCAGACCTGGGCTTATTCAACCTGGAAGAGAGACAGCCCTGGAGGACACCAAATCAGCTACTGAGGAAATGCCACCAACCTCCTCAAGGAGGTGCATGGTTAGGAGAAGAGACACACAAAAATATTTTTTTACTGTCATAGTGAAGTGTCAAGTGTTGTACCAGAGATGCCATGTGGTCTCCATACTTAGAGACTGAATTGGTGAAAGCCTTGGGCTATTCAGTGAGGATTCAGTCTTGGAACTGCTTTGTGTGGGAGGTTGTGGTGTGTTGATGAGCTACCTAAGTCCTTTCCAGCCTGAAGGCTCTCAGACCATAAATGGGAGCAGGAGAAGAGAGAGAGACTGTAAGAAGTGAACAAAATTACTGGTGAAACACATGTACCTTGCTAAAACCAAATAGTCTGATTTGTTTCTTAGTAACCAAAAGTAAGAGCAACATAATTGATTTTGACCACAACAATCCCCAGGCTACCACAAAAATTGCAGCTCAACAAAGTTTTGCAGTATGTAATGTTGTCATGCCTTGCACTTGTGCAGAACTCCTATCCAGTGATCTCTAACCGTGAACAAACTCGGCTAAAGAAGACTCAGGATAGTCCTTTGAGGCAAAGGATATATTGCTGCTAATTTCATTTCTGCAGATGTAGCTTGCAGAAAGTTATTTTGAGTGAAGCTGTGCTGAGGTTGACTGTAAATTTTTGTGGGGTCAGGGGAACTGGAACAGATCAGGTGTACTGAGAGCACAAAACGATGGTCAACTCTCCACTGAGCAGGCATGGAGTGTATTTCTTCTGCCTATGCTGCAGCAGCTGATACATGGACATGAAGACCTGGTTTACTGGTGAGGAAATGGGGCTACAAAATGTGGGCCTCTCAGCTTCCTGGCCACTGTCCTTGCAATTGGAAATCATTATTATAACCTCAGTTTATTTCTCATTGATACTTGATGCAACCTGGCTAGTACTGCATGGAAGAGAAAGAATTAAATTTCCTATTCAATTATAGTCATAGAAGGGAACCAGTACAGTTTAGTCTACAGAAATTTAATGCCATACTGTGTTTCCTAAATGTGGAGCTGGCTCTAAGAATGATTTGTGCATTACTCAGGCAACAATAGGTGATTTTTTTTTTTCTTAATACAGCTTTGACATTATTCATGCCCAGTCGCTATCCTCACTCTCTATATAACAAAGAAATCTGCTTTAGATATCAGTGGTTTAAAGATTTATAATCTCATAATCTGTTCAGGTTATTTTGTGTCTATCAGATTGCTGTAGCACTTTTTTACATCATGACAACTCTTTTACCCACTTCAGGAGGTCTTTTTGTTGCCTGTATCTGACTGGCATTCCTATCTTTGCACAAAAATGTAATATTGTGGAAAAAAGCATGGAAACATTATGAAATATCTTTTACTTAGCTATGAAAAGCTTTTATATACTTTATTAATATTTTCTTGATAAACACAACAATTTAAAACTCATTTCACTTGGCTTTGCAGTTAGTCTTCAAGGAAAAGTCAAGGAAAGAGATATTTGTGATTCATCCCCTGCAAAAGTAATGGATGAATCATCAGAGGTTTCTCTCTGTTGGCAGGTCCAGTCCCTATGTAATCTATCAAAATTAAAAGAAGAACATTCTATGCAAATGTTCCCCACCATGCACAGATACAGGTCCCCAGAGATGCCCATGTGAACTCACCTAAGAGAGCACTGAAGTTTGATGTAGTTTTTACCTTCTAGCAAGTCTGACTTTATTAGACAGAGGTATCATTAAATTAGCTAATAAAGTTGGAAGAAACAAACAGTTCTGGTTTTTTGAGCCTGATTAAAATACAGAGAGGCAATGCCAACCTTGCCATTTGTTTGAGTTCAGGATGAAAAGATGTTTCATAGAATCATAGAATGGTAAGGTTGGAAGGGACCTCAAGGATCATCTAGTTCCAACCCCCTGCCATAGGCAGGGACACCTCCCACTAGTACAGCTTACTCAAGGCCTCATCCAACCTGGCCATGAACACCTCCAGGGAGGGAGCAACCACAACCTCCCTGGGCAACCTGTTCCAGTGCCTCACCACCCTTACTGTAAAGAACTTCCTCCTGACATCTAGTCTAAATCTCCCCTCTGTCAGTTTAAACCCATTACCCCTTGTCCTGTCATTGCAAGACCTTGTAAATAATCTCTCCCCAGCATTTCTGTAGGCCCCCTTCAGATACTGGAAGACTACTGTAAGGTCTTCTCGAAGCCTTCTCTTCTGAAGGCTGAAGAGCCCCAACTCTCTCAGCCTGTCCTCATAGGAGAGCTGCTCCAACCCTCTGATCATCCTTGTGGCTCTCCTCTGGACCCACTCCAACACTTCCAAGTCCTGTCCATGTTTACTCCTCCTCTGTCCCAATCAGGAGAAAACATGGGTCATGTTTTGGCTTAGCTCTCATGGACAGAAATATTAATGTGATTTCAAAGTCTGGATGAGCCTTAGTTTGTGCTCGGATTTACAGCTTTGTCAGCCATTAAATTAAAATTATCTTGATACCTGGCCTCAAAACAACTAGGAATGTAGAATCCATTTGCTTTGTTTTCTGAAGAACAGGACTAACTTCAAAAGTGTACCTGTGTAGATTGAGGGTCAACATAGCTGTATTTCCTGCTGCTCCTTGTGGTTAAGTTTAGGCAGATTGCTGCTTCTGAAGCTGGGTCAACCCTAAGTAGGCAGCACGTGGAACTGAAATTCAGTGTTCCACACCTCAGGTTAGTGTCCTAACCATTAACCTGTTATGTTGTACTCATGGTGGAATATAAAACCTCAAATGAACAACATCCAATTTCGCTGTTACTAAATGAAATCTAACTAGATGTGTTCCAGCTAGCATTATTCATTGAATGACAGTGCTGTGTAACCAAATTGTGACATTATTAAAACACTTGCTGCATCTCTGTTGCCAGTGGAAAGGTGAATAAAATCTGCTAATTGCTCTGTGATTTCCCCAGTCAATGTCCATTCCCTAAAAACTGCTAAGCGGTTTGTGTACATTTTTTCCTTACGTCTAGAATTACATTTTTAGAATGTAGCATGTGTCCTTGTTTATTGTCTAGTTGTTTTCATAGCCCTCCTTGAGTAGGGAAAGAGATCATGCTTTTCATACATTTTAAAAATTTCATTTATTTTACAGATGTGCTGTTACTTGCATCTATATACAATTTTTTTTTTCTTTACATAGAAAGGCATAATCCTCTGAAGTCAATGTAACAGCTCTCCAGTCTTATAAACAGTCTTAAGATCAGGTTAAAACAGACCAGTAATTTCTGTGGATGGGGTGACTGGAGTTTATGCTGGTGCAACAGGGGCAGACAACTTTGGGGTGTCCCAACCAAGAACTGTAACTGTGTTCCCATCTCATCCTTTCATTCCTCTCACTTGCCCAGTTATTAGGCTTATCCTCATGCCCTTGAGGAAAACCCCTCATTCTCAGCACAAGATCATGGCATGGTACATGATAGGGAACATCACCATCTGCCATCAGTGATTCTTATTGTCCCAGCTCTTGAAGGAATTAGTATTTTCCAGACACATGGGTAGCAGGATTTTCTGTGGCTGATTTCTTTTGTCTCTTTAAACATTTATTCTTCATTGTGAGCCTTGTGGGCAGCAAGCTCTTCAGCCAAAGAGCATTAAAGTGGTGGTGGTGGGGGTTTCCACTGGTAAGCTTTTTACAATAGATCTCTATGATTCAGAACAAGGAAGGCGGTTTTATAAGGCCAGTGAGTGCGCAGTTCCCAGTGTGCTGCTTCTTAAATTACCAGGAATGAAAAAATAACCAATGGTTTGACCTCTTAAATCACAAATTGGATAGGCTTACCATTAAAGGACATTGTAAATGTGTTTCCCATTATTTAGTTCATTTGGTATGTTCAGCAGTGAGCTTTTGGATATTTGGGGTGGTTTTTTTTTTTAATTCTTTACAGAAAGCATTTGATAACTTTTTCTTTCCTGGAGTTTGATTAGGTCCTCTGGACCTACAGTAAGAGCAACTGAAGTCTTTATAATAGAATATGGGTGGAGTTGCATTCATAACATTTTTGTTATAAAATCTAATGGACGCATATTATAAAGTATGAGTACAATGAACATAATGACCTTCATCAGCAAGATCCATCCATGGTTCATATTCGGTGACCGAAGGCAGAGGTTATGCCAGATACCTCTCCTAAACTGAGACAGTTTACTGGAGACTGCTCTTCTGCTTGGGAAGGAAACAATATTCTGGGAAATTTCTGCAGAGAGTAGGATCTGTAAAAATTCTGCATGTTGATCAGATCTTGTTCCCATTTAAATGGATGATAATATGCACTCTTTATGGAAGTACTGTCTGTGCAATGTAAGCATGTATCTTATCTTTTTTAATTGTATCTTGTAAAATTCCTATTTGTCACCCATATGTTTCTTTTAATTGTTTTATTCGTCAATCAAGTTTTTTCTTTTAGTAGAGCTTTGTAAGTTGTGATTAGCTTTTTAAGCAGCAGCAGTCCATTCATTGTGGACGTTTCAAAATACAAATAATAGAAACAAGGGTAGTGCTCTGGTTTTACAAAGTCTTTGTAAATGGATTTTTTTTTTTTTTAAGAGGAATATTTGCAGGGTTTTTTTTCTACTTGACTCTGGTCTTGTTTGGAAATATTTTAATTAATATGCATTCTCTAAATTATATCTGTATTTGGAGTATGAGTCAGGAGAATTTAGGTGGCTGTGTATCATTCAAACCAGGATAGGCTTGCTCCTGTGCACACTGCCTGTAGGTAGATTGTGGTCACATTTTGACTGCGGTTAGCTAGACTCTGTTCCTGTGAGAAAGTGGTTAGCTGCCTTTGGTTAGTTAAACGTGTGCTAAAGCATCTGCAGAGTTAGAGCCTGCTGTCATACTTGTCTGTCTTGCATTTGTATGTTGGTTGAAAGTATTAAGTGTGAGGCTCCCAGATGACAAGTAGTCACCTTCCTCACCGTTGCACTTTTCATATGGAGGAGATGCAGTCAGCAGCTCTTCTGTGGCTGACAGGCTTGGAAGGAGATAAATGCTTCATCATGGCCATGACTATCATTTAAAGATATTTAACTTAACAATAGCTTAATTGTTACTTAGTTGCCTAGAAGGACATCGGTGTAAAAGATGACCTTATTTCAGTCAAGTTGGATTTGAAAGACCACTGCATAGGTGTGTGTAAAAAACTAAGTTCTGATCTTAAAGGATGAGAACAGTTTACCTTTAGTTTTCATCTGGGGGATGAAGGAGGGGGGCATCTAAAGCAGCCTGCTGTCAGGCAGAGGAAATGAAAGAGGGATGACATAAACAACTAGAAGTGCAAGTGGTTTTACTGCCTTTGCCGTGAAACTGTCTTCTGCCTTTGATTCCTTTAAGAGGAGCATGCGGTAAAACAAACCCTTCCTTTATTTCAGTGCATGTGAAGGTAAAATGTGTTTCATTAAAGTGAGCTTCTAAATGTGTTTCATTAAAATAAGATTTTTGAAAAATACTTAGATGATGACGACTAGATTCTCAAAGACAGTTTAAAGAAACGTGCGTAGCATTCTGTGAACAGATAAAATGTCATCTGCAATCCTTTGGATATATTGCTTGTAATATGCACTGTCATCCTCTGTTTAAAGTCTTACCAGTAAAGTGTATAGAGGAAAATTGTTATCAATAACAGAACATTGTTCCAAAATGGCTTTGTCTGTCAAGTGAAGGGCAGGACCAGAAATAGATAGTGCAGCTGCTTTTAATGGAGGTATGCAAGCAAAACTCGCATAATGAATGTTCCTGAAACTTTATTGAGCTGTTTCTAACTTTTTAAAGTGAACGTATTTATAGACCTTGTAGAGTAGATAAATCTAAAAGTTCAGGATTCCTCTTTAAGTGGTTCCATAGGCTGAAATGCTACTATCTTATAGTCAATTTCTACACAAACACCCTATGACCAGTTCAGTCTAAGAACTGGATAGAGGAGACAAATCTCTGAGGTATATTGAGGAAAGCAAGTATATGTGTGTATACAATACAGATAATGGTGTTTTGTTATGCCAGCCTTTTTGCTAGTGGGTTTGGTTGGGGTTTGGTTTGGTTTTGTTTTTTTGGTTGTTTGTGGGTTTGTTGGTAGGTAATTTTTTTCTTTCCTATTAGTCTTTAGTCAAGTAATTAAAATTATCTTAGTAACTTGTTTGGTCAGAACATTCGACATGTTCCCATTGCTTGAAGTACCCAAATAAACAAAAAAAAACCCCAAAAAAACAAGACAACCTGTGATACTGAGAATTTCTCAGCTTCATGTAAGACAAGGAAAAATATCTGTACACAGTAAAGGACAGTAATAAAATAATATTAATCTACACAACAGCAAGTGGTATCAACATGCAAGCAACATAAACCTTGTCAAATTATTCTGGAAAAACAGTTTATTAAAAAGGGATATGGGCCTTGTGGTATGCATATACTGAATTCTTGTATAAATACCAAGGTTTCAGTACAGCCTGGCTATGGAGGCAGTAAATCTTACTGGAACACCATTTTTTTGGCCTGTGATATCTGTGGTGACCTGTGAGGCTTCTTTGTCATTGGAAATGATAGGAGGAATTGAATGACTTATGGCACCACCTGCCTTTGCTTTTGGTAAAGGATGTTAATTCACTGCATCTTAGTGGATAGAGAGAGGTGTGACTCATGTTTTGGTCTCTCAGAGGGTTCCTAACCAAATGTCTGTCATTATTAATACAACTGTCATGCTGATCCTTGTGTGGTGGGTGTTCATTTACTTTATGGAACTTGTGGGGGGCTTCTTGCTATATTTATTTTCTTAGAGAAACTATTCCACAATTCAATTTATATCTAAGCAGCACATTAGCGTATAGAGTAATAGTGCTCTCAAATCCTTGTACAAGGCAGAAGAAAGCAATGCTGCTCTTTTCTAGGAATTTAGCAGCATCCAGTAATCACAATGATATATGCTGAGTTCACATGTTCTCCCAGGGAGAGAAGACAAGGGAGTAATAACAGATGCTAGGCTGGGTATCAGTCTCTTGTGATAATAAAAACAACATTGAGGGTTTCAAGTAGGGATGGCCTAAATGCAACAAGTGTTGGAAGATCTGGTTGAAGATTAGTCTTAAACCTCACATGGGGGAAAAGGAGGTGAACTCTTTTTCCATAAATCATCTGGATACTTAATTTGATATCAAACATGAACCTTAACATGTGTCACATAATCTGGTTTAATACACATGGGTCTTATTAATATAATGTGAGCCAAGGACTGTGCTGGTTTACACAAGTTTGAGCAAGTCCTTTGCAAGGCAAAAAAATTTTCTTAAGTATTTGCATATAGAGATAGAACTTAGGATGTTTTTAGCAATTCTAGTAGTTTCCTTCATTAAGGGACTTTCCAGGGCCTGTTGGTGTCATTAGAAAGATTCCTACTGCTTCTCAAAGGGAGATTCATCCTATGAGATGCGGATGGCTATTTGAGGCATGGTGATAAGGCAGAAAGAACAACTGCCAGTTAAAGTTGAAATTTGCAGCTGCTTTGAACTCAGGTATAGCTGGATGCTGTGAACCCCTTTCTTTTTTATTATTTTCTACTTTTACCCACCCCTCTTTTATTTCTCTCTTTTTTCACTCTTTTTCCCCCCTTCAATTTCCTCTCTTTTTTTCTTTTTCTTTTTTCTTTATATCCTTCCTCCCTCCCTGCCTCTCTTTCCTGTATTCTTTTCTGCTCTCTTCCTTTCTTTTCCCTCCTTTTTTTCTTTTTCAGCTTTTTCTTTTTCATTTTTATGACCACTACTTTGTAGTGGGCTGACTTTCAAACCAGATGTGAAGTTTTCATTTTTGAGCAGTGGAGAAATAGTTCACATTTGGAGTATACACATCAGTTATGTTGTAGCTTTGTGACAGCAGGTTGAGCAGACCACAACCGTTGAATGAGGAGGCTCTTTTAGGCAGGATTATCAGCCCTGGCTTCTCTCACTTATAAATTCAGACTTGGCTCCGGGCTCTTCTTCAGCAACACCTTGTTAGTCACCACTGAAAGTACACTCAAGTAATTACAGTGTGCTTAATAGGCTAACCAAGGAATGAAAATGCATAGCAGAAGCAAGTCAAAGAGGTGGGCTGGTTTACTGAAAGATAAGTCAGCAGTAAATTATCATTTGAACCATCAGGTAACAGACAACCATTAAAAAGGCAAGCAAAGGAACCAGATCAGAATGTACAGAGTTTGTTTTTATATAACTGAATTTATACTTGTTTCACTGCAGTAATTTTGGTATCATTTGCCAGAATTTATATGGTGTGAGTTAGGTCATACTCTAGTCCATTGTAAGGTGTGTTATTTGGGGATTTTTCCCAGTTAAGTAGTTCAAAAGTGTATTTGGAAAGCTAAACAAATAGATATGAAGGAGATGTAAGAGCCTTCTGAGTTTGAGTGAAAGAGGAGTATTCAATCTGCAAAATATTCTGAAGCACAAAATGCACATCTTTAAATTTGTGAAGATGTATCTGTTTGTAAAATAGTATCTGCAGCAACATACAAATGAAGTGAAATCAAGGAATACAGGAACTGTAGGAATCCCTGTAGGAAGAGTATGGCTAGTTGAGGTTGTATTTAGGAATTTTCAAGCTACCCTGCTCCAGTCAGGACAGAAATAAATGGTTTTATACTCTGACATTTTGCAGAATTCCTGCAGGAATGCTCATTTAAACAAACAACCAAAGGAAAAAAAGAATTCTGGCACACTAGAAACATCTTAATCTGACCTATGAGAAAAGGATTCCTGAAAGAAGCTGGAAATGACAAAGATCTTAATTTTAATGTAGGAAAATTCTGAACTCCCATGACCGAGGCACAGGGAACTCAACACTTAAAAAAACCTCATTTCTATGTTAAAATTATGGATGATTTATTGCTATTGTTAGCTATAAGGAAATGTTAATCTTCTGGGATACCAGATTAGTATTTATGATTAATCAAAACAAATACATTAAAAAAATTATCTGTATGATACACTTGATCAACAGTATCTTTGTCCTATTTGAAGCTTAATTTTTTTTCCCTTTACTTGCAATATTTTGAAAATTAGTAAATACTTTGTACACATTTTTCTCTCGCTGAGAGATCTGTTTCCCAAGTATTCATTACAGCGAATTATTTTTCTTGGGACAGAGTATGATCCAATGTTTAACTGAAGGAAAGGGTATAATTTAATTGGATTTAACTCCAACTGAATTGGGCTCAAGGTGTTACAAAACTGAACCTTCAGCAAACACCTCACAGAGGCTTTGAACAGGGATAAAAATAAGAGCTTTATTCTGATATCTTTCCTCTGGCAAACCAGTTTTCTGTACTTCACAAAAAGTGATTTTAATGGGGCTTTCCATAAAGCAAGTTATTAACATCAGGATTATACCATCTCATGAATTTAATCAAAACAAAAGAAAGGGTGGTTTGGGTTTTATTTTGCCTTTTTTTTTTTTTTTTTTAATTTGTTTTGCTGGTTGGGTTGTTTTCAGAATCATAAACAGGACTTTAATTGATCTACAGAAGAGTTTGGAACTGCTTAAATAGTATCTTAAATGCAGAAACACCATTTGTGGGATTTGTGAGGTGGTAACTTCATAGAATCATAGAATGGTAAGGTTGGAAGGGACTTCAAGGATCATCTAGTTCCAATCCCCTGCCATAAGCAGGGACACCTCCCACTAGTACAGGTCACTCAATGCCTCGTCCAACCTGGCCTTGAACACCTTCAGGGAGAGAGCATCCACAACCTCCCTGGGCAACCTGTGCCAGTGCCTAACCACCC
>VWZE01005416.1:81879-95416 GCA_013396675.1 Eubucco bourcierii | reverse complement strand
ACTCCAGGTGGGGTCTGAGGAGAGCAGAGTAAAGTAGCAGAATCCCCTCCCTTGCCCTCCTGACCACGCTTCTCTTGATGCAGCCCAGGATTCAGTTGCTGTCTGGGCTGCATGTGCACACTGCAGGCTCATGTTGACCAACTTAGTGTGGTTCGAAAAGACCTGAATGGTAGCAATTGGTTAGAGCTCATTTCTCACAGTTGCTCTGTGTTTAAATATTTTTATTAAAATAGTAACAAAAATAAATGTCTTCTACTTAGCTGGAATGTCAACAGGAAAGAAGATGAAAATGTCAGTGAGTTTAATATATTAAGACATTAATTTTAGAACTTTACTTTCTTCTGAACTAATGAAACATAGGAGAAACTACAAATCATCCTAGACAGGAGAGAATATTCATGTGGTAGATTGACTTTTGAAGTAACATTGATTATTTGAAACAAACATAGAATGCATAGTTTCCTCAGTTGAAGGAGAAATATGGCAGCTTTTTTCTCTATTGCTCTTCATTCAACATGGTGTGCTAACTGCTCTCTTCTGTCTGCTGTTCTTCGTATTCTGTCCAAAAGATGTGCAGTCTTATTCTCTTTAATTCTGTCTCCAGTACTCTATTCAACATTACCACACATAACTCCCCATCTCCAGCAGTTTACCTGCTTTGCAGACATTTTGGGGGAAGGAGAATAGGGACCTGTGCCTGCATTTTTTTGATTTTTTTTTTTCTTTGTAGAGACTTATATTTTCTGAGGACATTTAACACATTTCATTATCTGAAATCAAAGTAATCTCAGTGGAAAAACTCTGGCAAAAGCACAGGAAATACAAACTTTTCTGAAAAAAAAATGAAGTGAAAAGTAGACTGAGAAGTTATAAGAATATTTAAAACTTATACAGAATTTCTTTCTTTTTAGTATCTCCCATTATTTCCAATTCCTCTAACTTGGCTTATGAGAAGTGCTTGCTTGTTTGGGAAGGTATGTTAGAGTTCTTTTAGTAATTATTTTCCTTATTTTATGAAGGTCAGCAACTGATGAAATCCTGTGTATTGAAGATTTCTTATTGAATATGAAATTATATGATAGCTAAGAGTCATAATTAAGGCTCACTTTATTAATTTCCACTTCTATTCTGCAGTTAAACATAAAAAGGAAAAAAAATGATGTTTTGAAAGTATTCCATTTTATGGTGGCTGTTAGACAGCAATGGACCTTGTAAATTTCATTTCACGGTATGAGAAAAATCAATGACAGTGATAGCTTGTTTGCAAAAAGTCTGTGCAGACACTGGGTGTGGATTCCTTTTCCATGCTTTTGTAGCCAGCTAACTCTGCTCAGAGAAGTAAATCTTAATTTTTGTGAGTGTAAACATCTGGAGAAACAGATCCACTGAATAACATTTTGACTCCCCTAGAACTGATTTAGTTGGTGACAGAGGTTAGCTTATATAGATGATTAACTACACTGAAATAGAAAAAGAATAAGTAGTATCGATTGAGGGAGAGCAAACCTCTATATAGTAAAAGTACAAGCTGCTCTCATTTTGAGCTGCCTGTTATGGTTATTGTTACAGAATACCTTTGTCAAAAGTTCTGTATTTTCATGACTGTACAAATGGGCAATTTAATTACAAATATATACCTTGTTCCTTGTATTTTGAAAGGAGCAATTATGTGCTGAACATAATGTCCATGCTTCATTGCAATAAACCCAGGTACTTCAATTGGTTGTAATTTTAAGCAGTCAGAAATATTGCTCAAAAATCCTTTAGTTCAATATATCAGTGAAAATGTGATCATTTTACATGTATGGTTTCTATAGTTTCATGACATTACCACCCTCAACATGCTGTTATGTAGCCTGAAAAAAAAAAATTAGAAAACAATCTTTAAAGACATTCATTATCACAAGCATAAAAAATTTCTATTTAAAAATGCACATAGTTAGTAATTTGAATTAGTTTCATAACTATGCCCATTCAAATATGAAACTTTCAGACCTTTGAATTCTTTAGGCAAAATTTAATCAGTTAAGAGATAAAAATCTACAAAATACAGTAAATATAAACACAAAATGTAGGCTTTCATAATCAATAGAGAATTTTATAATTGATATGGATAGGTTTGTGTTCTCAGGCATTCTTAAATCAGCATCTTCCTCGCTGCATATTTTCCATGGATGTATTAGAGCTGTTTGTATACTTTAATATTTTATGTGTAAAATCTGCTGTAAACACACATAGAGGTACAAAGAAAATAATGCACAACTTGGGGAGTCGTATTGTAGAATTCATTGAAAAAACATGGGTCCCTTCAGAAAAAAAAAAAAAAATCATTCAGGTATGAAATTTTCTAAAGACCAGAGAAAGTTCCTCTGGAAGTGTAAGTTATAAGGAGGGTAAGCATAGGATTTGCTGCTTGTGGATTTTTTTTCTCTCAATTTGTACTGATAGTGTTGAAATATGAAGTGTAAAATCTAAGGAATTCAGAATTCTTTTATCAAGGTGGTAACTCAATTCTTAAAAAAATTCTTTTAAATAATGTTTCTTATTAATGCTGAAATTAAGGTGTCTTAATGGTGACTTAGTCAAGTCCTGCATATGACATTTTACCAGAGATAATACTTGCTTTCTACACATCTGAATGATTTGGTTTAATATTTATTGTTACACATATCAACATTTCTACCCTTAATTATACATTTGAACAGTTCTTCTCTTGTCTATGCTTAAGTTACTATTCAGATTTATAGGTGTTGCTTATACTCCACATGCTTTATCTCGTTTGTTTAAAATATGTTAGATGAGGTTTTACACATGTATCATCAGTTTAGTAAACAATTATTAGTTTCAAAATTGTTCAGCATTCAAACTAGAGAATGTTAGATTAATGCACAATCTCACTGTGAACACGAGCGGCTGGAGTGTTTATCGCCTAAGTCCACTAACCGCTTTCTAACAGTGCTTCGATCTCTTCTCCCACTCCAACAATTTTATTTCTGTTTCTAATCCTAAACTCAACCTCTGTTGATGACTCATCATTGATGGAAATGATATTTTGCTTAAAGTCTTGTGTTGGGGGAATATTATCCATTTACATGCGCTTAAATTTTGGCCTGTGGTTTGTATCTCAGTGTTATTACTTTTGCTTGAGGCATAGAGTTGGACTAGAATGGCCTCAATTAGGGGGGAGAAACGTTCCTATGCTAGTTTGGACAAGTTTCTTGTCCATTTTTCTGTCTCTTATTTAGCTTGCAGAAGAGCAATTAATAATTTAAAACTTTTTTCAAGTAGCATTGTATTAGAACTTTTTAAATGCATTTGGTCTCCATGTGTAGACTCACCTAGCAGCTCTGCAGCCCTTCCTTTATGTACATTATCATGATGCATAAATGAAGCTTGCTAACTGTCCCATATAAAGAGTTCACATCATGGCACACAGATCACTAAAATATTCTTTTCTCTAAACTTGGTAGGGAAGTAAAAAAATACTCTTTTCCCCCATTGCTGCTTCTGCATTGGAAGCACTTGCAAATTTAGAACAAAAAGCTGCTTTAGGATTTGATCCAAACAGATAACAGATTATAATGTTGCTTGAAAACACCAAAACCATTTGTAACACAGTTGCCAAGTTTGAAAAAGAGCTCAGTTAAACCTATTTAAGGCCTCTCTCGTATATCATTAGAGATTTCCCATTCAAAATCTCTCCATTAATGTTATTTATGGTCCATTCAAAGTAATATTATTTTATGTTTGGGGGAAATAAAACTTTGGGGATTAAATATTTTACTTGTCAATGTTCATTCCAGTAAATGTATTTTTCCCTAGCTAAATCCTGGAGTTCTTAAGATAATAGTTTGCACTTGTAAATACTTGTATCTGGGACCCTGATCTCTCTCTTTTCTCATCAAAAATTAAATAATTATATTTCACAAATGGGTCAGCCAGCCAACCTTTTCTACTTTGTCCCACCAGTTCTATTTCAGTTTTGCTGTAATGTGAAGCTGACATTTTACAGTAAAATCAAGAAAACGGCTATGAGGAATCGGCTCCTGCTAGCAATATGCTTGCTATGACTTTATGAAAGCAGAGATAAGTTTAGCTCGGTTACATGCCACTCACATTTGATCAATCCTGTTGGAGCACAGGTTCACTTGTTGGGGGACTGGTTATACTGAACACAATTTCTCCTGGTTTTTGCAGATTTTAGAGTAAGAGTAGCTAGCCCAAATCCAGGAATTATCATTGATAGTGGGTTTTTATCTGTGATGAATAATGATTCTACATCATGGATGCAGTGTGTGAGTTTGTGGTACAAGGGACATGAACAGCAGCAGCCTTTGTGTATCTGGTGTGTGTGAGGGTTACTGTACATACATAACATGATATCTGTACATGTAAATCAAATCATTCCTGTAAGATGGTTCTGATGGGTCTAGCAAATCCAGCTTGGGACTGAGTTTATTGCATGCCATATGGGGTTGCTTTTGGTGCACCAGGGAAGCTTAGTACACTTGGGATATTCTACACTCCTTACATCTTGCTGGTTACCTGTGCTGGTCTGTAGGTGAGCAGCAGTGATTTCTTCAGTGCTGAGACTGACAGCCAAGACCCCATCAATTATCAGTGTGCCTCTAGTTTCAAACTTACTTTGTTGTCCGTTCTGTAGTACTACACATTTATTGAATAAGTAACGAAGGGGTCAGAAAAGCATTTTCCATCTCTGTGTGTAAGCAGAGGAGAAGACAGTTACTGTCTGATACTGTAAGCAACCATATTGTGAAAAGAACCTATGTTCAAATTCAGTGAACTCTGGGTTGCTTCACTGATGCAAAGTAGTTGTGACAGTGCACAGTGCAGGAACAGCAATACAGAAATTCCAGGTGGATTTTATATTGTGCAGGTTCCTGGGAGGAAAGACTGTACTTGAGCTGGGTGGGGATCTTTCATCTGTTATGTTACTATTTATAAGATTCTTTTTTTTCCCCTTTGCATACTGTGAATGTATTTTGCATCATGACGTAACGCATTTGTGTTGCTGTGGAAACACAATAATGTTAGCTTGGTTGTCCTAGGAAACACAGAAACAACACCTGATAGTGACTGTCATACCACTTTGGATGGATGATTGTTTTCTCTTCTGTCTAACAAAATCTTCTATTCTTAACCATATTAGAAATGGCAGAGGGTTTTATGTTTATTGGCATTGTCTTTTAAGTATGCATTCACACAAAATGAGACCGGCACTCCATGCAAGAAAATATTCAGTGTCTGGCGTAAGGGCTTTTTAGTCTATGGCACTGGTCCAGCAAGTCACTTCTGCCCTTGCTTAGCATCAAACCCATGAGAAGTCCCTCTGAAATCAGTGAGACTGCTTGTGTGCTTGAAGTTAAGTATCTGCATAAATGCTTTCCTGGACTCATGCCGAACTAAAAGTAAATGACCCATCCGTGGTTCAGTATGAATGTTTGAGAACTTGAGAAATTTTGTGACTATTGATTTTGATTTTAAAAGGAGAGAAGATGTATTAGTTACCTCTGAATTTCCATGTTTACAGCAACTCAGTTATGAAGTAAAGTTTTATCATTTAGGGGGAAAAAATGAGAGTAAAGTTGAAGGGCAGTTGTGCAGAGGGGAACAGGATGCCTTATACCATGGGAACCTTTGTGGGGTTGTTGCAGTTGTTTTCTGAATGTTTCAGCAAATACTCACTTTTCTCTGTTGTGCTGCTTTTCTGTGACAGAAGCAACAGGCTAACATCATGTTATTTTACTACTAATGAAGCCCTATGTGTAATTTTTAGCTTTTTGACCATAACTGCAGATATATGCAGTTTTGATATTTGTCCTATGTCTTAATAAAATGTCTTTTTCACAGAATCCTGCATCTGAATACCTACCTTCAATTTTTAAAGAAACATAGATTAATTTTTAATATTGCATACAGTTGTCAAATGTGTAAATATAACTTTTCAGTAAAATCAGTTCATGTTTTGTTACGCATGACCAGGAAAAATATTCTATACTTAGACCGTAGGTTTGTGTCTTATACAGTCCTGTTCATATGTCCATATATACTTATTTATGTTCATTTTCTGAAGGTCATATTTGAATGCCTGTGGCAAAAACAAAAGCCAAGTATTTCAGCATGTATTTATATATAGACCAAAGTTCCTGGAATAAAAACTTGATAGGTTGAAGCATGAGTCCAGTATAATGATAAATTTTGACTCCCTATAGGTCGCTTAGTGTTGAAAGAAAAAACACCCTGGAATCCTGGTGACCTTTTTCCCAGAGAACCTGGCCCCAGTTACTCCCAGTTACTGGTGCTATATAATACTGTCAGTAAGAATAACTGCTCTTCATTTTGTGCAAAGCTTTGCAATTTACCTAAAGTACACTCTGTATGCATGAGAGAGGTAGAAGCAGGAAGCAAGGGAGAGGAGGCAAAGAGGACTAGCAGGACTTGTACTTCAAGAAATTATTTCTTCTTCCTTCTGGAAGCCAATTTTTAATTTATATTGTTCTTGCATTCCTTTCCTCACAACTATTATTCCTTGGTTAGTCAAAGATGAGCTGTGTGAAACAAGATGGACCATGCAGTAGCCAGAGTGTAATTCTTGGAAAAAAATATTAAGTGTCTGTGAAAAGAAATATTTTTCATTGGAAATTATGTTTGGTGCCTTCATTCAGGTCTGACAAAGAAGAAAGGAGAAGACAGAGAAAACATTTAATAAAACCTGTACATTTTGTATGCTTTTTCTGCTGGAGAAAGGGCATAGTTGCCTAATTCTTCAGAGATGGTTTGGGTGTGGTGGACATTTCTGGCTTCATTCTCAGTGGACGTGGCGTTGGGTGTCAATAGCATGCAGAGCAGGACATCTGCATTTTCTGGCCTGGGATAGTTTATTTCATTACTACATCCATTTAGGGGGAGTAGTAGAGAGTGAATCTGCTCCTTAGGGGAGGAAATCCAATCAAATGCTTGTGCCAGAGTTGTTCTCTGCTCAGTGCACAAGCTACGTAATGCTCAAACCATATAAATGTTATCTGACTTCCATAGATATATCAATTTATGTAGGTTTCTTCATTAATGCACTTTAATTTTGTGGTGTGAGACCAAGAAAGTAATCTCCAGAGGAAAAACCAAGGGCATTCAGTAAAACCTCAGGATCTGTGCAGTGCTCTGCTACCCCTGTGGCTGTGCAAAGGATGTCCCAAGGACGTGGCGAGGGGTGGGGTGGGGTGTGCTGAACCTTGATGCCAGTGCTTCCTGCAGACTGGAAGGGCCTGCCAAGGGATGATTCAGACCACCTGAATTAAGGGCTTAACTTCCTTCCAGGGCTCTCAGGAGCCCAGCTTCCTAATGTAAGCACCTGGTTTATATGCTTTGTAGGAAGCATAGATTCCTCTAATACTTCCAAGCTGAAGTTTTTGGTCTGAAATTGGTGGATCTATACTTGTCATAAATCAGTGTAGCTCAGTATCAGGTTTGATTCTGGATGATGTTCCCTAGTGTGGGCTGCGCAGTTTACCACCAAGGCTAAATTTATTGTTTGGCTTATGATGCATAGAAGTAAACGGAAATCCTGACAGCACTGAAGCAAAGGGCAAAATTATTGGGCTTCAGTCTATGCTTCAGTTACACGGAGAGGAATTTGATATTTTGTTAACTTCAGGGGGCTTGGGGTACACTTCTCTAGAGAGCATTTGCTTGTCCTTCCCTGCTGACTGTCAGTAACTTCTTTCTGATTTGTTTTCTCTGTTTCATAGCTTAACATCTTTACTGTGCCATTCCATTTCCAATTTATCAAGCGCCAAGGGAACTCTATTTATGTCATTCAAGACTCTCCTTGAAACAGCTTTCCTCTGTGCAAACTTTCACAGTAAAATTGTTCTCATCTGTACTCTTACGTTCCTACCTCTTTGGGTTTTTTGTGTGCTCATCTAGTGAGTGAGATATGACAGTGGTTTAAATAAGTTTTTATCTTGCCTCTTGTTGAAATGCTAGGTACAGTTACATTTATCTGCTCCTTTTATTTCACGTTTCTTTGCTTTTCCATAAAAGAAACCCTCCGTGTCAAATCCTGATGAAAATGAACACATAGTCTATAAAGAAATATCCTAAGAAAGGATTGATTTCCATTGCAATCAAATGTGGTGTATGGACATGAGTCAAGATCCAGGATTTTTATGGTTTATAACATGTGATAGGGATAGGTGGTGTCAAAAGTACCATTTTATCCTCTACAATATTTTGCTTTTGTTTTCCATGTTGAGTGGATGATGAAGTTGATGACATTGAATATAAAATAAGAAGAAAAGGTGGGGGGGCGGGTAGGGGAGGGAACCCAAATCAAGTATCTTTTTAATAGATAAAACATCTATAGGTCCAAGTTGCTGCTTATGAGGTTTAGGCCAGAAAAGTTTGAAGTTTGGTCCTTGTGTTTTATTCACCAAAACTGCTGTACATCTTTATCATACTTCAGTGCATGCCAATGTATTCTTTGGCATCATGAAAAGGTGTGCTTCCTTTGTGGGTATTCATTTGTCTCTGAAGTAATGAAAGTGAACAGTGCCTATTGAGTGACTGATTTTTAACCCAACTGTTATTTTAATCCCTTGCAAGATTTCTCTCATTTCTGTTTCTTTCCATACTGCCAAATAGTGCAGTAGATGTGGACTTGCAGAAGAAAAGTGATGTGATTGCCACATTTTAGGGGGCACGCAATTACTTTGGATAAGATCTGCTTTGCTGGTTTGACTGCCCACTAGCTGTTGAAGTACATCTGCCACCATAGCGTCATCCAAAAGGAGTTCAGGTTGATCTCTGCCTCAAAAACCCATCTCTGAGCCAGACCATGTAGTGTAGGAACATATAAAGACTATGCATGTACACCACTTTTTGTCTTAGAGAAGTATTTTCTGGTGAAATTTCTTCAGTGTCGTTGTTGGTTTTGTTTTTGTTGTTTTTTCCTCATCAAATTACTGTTGTCCTACTATCCACTCATGTTTTCTTTGATCTGTGGTACTTCCTCTGTCCTATTTCTGTGTAATTCTTTCTTCAGTCCAGCTGGGAACCTTATCTTTTATTGTAAAGCAAAGGATGAGGCATTTGCATGTAGTATCTAGAAGATACCTGATGTATTACATTAATGTTGATCATGCAAGCAAATATTTCTAGTCTGTGGATTGGTCTTCTCAATTATTGTTATTAGGAAAGCATCAGTTTCCATTTTCATATGTTCACTGATTAATTTTTGTAATGAAAATCCTGGTTATCCTGTGACAGAATTTGATTAGGTGTTACATTGATGAAGTACAATCCATTCACATGTACTTAAGTCTCATTGGCATTTGTGGACCACACTCTGTACATGATAAAGAAGGTGGATATGTTTGCTAGACAAATGGATATGAATACAAGAAATCCCCTAACTTTATGTAGTTCAAACAGTCTGTAGTTTAACATAGCTTATTAAACTGTTGTACATTTTGTGTAGTTTATAAAGTCTAAATGTGAGCACAATACAAAGCAGAAAGCAAATTGGCAATAAAACCTAATGGTAAGCAAAGAGACAAGTTAAAATGAAGGGAAATGTTAATAATTTACACATATAAAAGTGAAGTGATATAATCAGTGATCAGAGAATATGAAGGACACCTTAGGAAAGAGCTGATGCCAAAAAGACAATTCAAACCCACCAACAGAGCCTAGTATCTGAAGCCCAAGACTAACAGGGTTGTCTTCCAGTTTTTTCTCTCTCTTTTACAATCTCGCATTGTCTTCCGTCCTTCCCCAAAACTGGGAGTTGGTAAATGAAATATTATCTCACCCAAGGGTGAAGCAACAGCGATAAACTAAGGCATGGTACTTACAGAGGAGTTTAATGGTTGGGTTACTTAGTAGCATAGATGTTCACAGCAATGCAGCCAGAGACATGATCACCTGAGGACTGATGGGACTTAGTCGTAGAAGTTTTCACTGACAGCAGGTCGGTGTGGATCACGTATTTCTCTTGCAGGTAGTACAGACTGTCATAGGTAACTCGATTGACAATGACCAGGCTTGCTAACTGGAGAGAAAGTTCAGAATATGGTGAAGTACAGGAAGGCACAGGTCTGCTGTCCTCACACCTTAGGTATCTTGCTGTGCTCCATCTAATAGCCAGGAAACAGCTATTAGCTTATCATTATAACCAGAATTAATATGGGATGAGGATAAACAATAAACACTGTGGGACTCTTTTTTTGGGCTCCCAGATGCAGGGGGTGAAGAAAATGTGGGAGTTACTGTTTAGCTTACAATACTCATATTCTGATGGCTACAGTCCAGGCCCTGGCTAATGGTTTTGAACTGCTGAAGTTCAGGACAGAAGTTAAACAGACATCTAGATCTTGGACTCCACTAGGGAACCCCTGATTAGCACATGGTGGGTGAAAAGCAAAGGAAGCACTAAAACTTAAAACTTGGCCAAGAGCATAAATCCCACAGGCCTTGTGGGTAGTGCAGGTAATAGCAAAGGGACAGTGTCCACAGGAGGGTGAAGGAGACAGTTTGGGAAGGGTAAGTCGAGAAACTAGAGGACTGAGGATTCAGATGGAAGAGCCTAAGGAGTCAGATGAGAGGGTTTGCTGCATACTTCAGTCATGGTTTAAGGAAGGCTTGGTGACCAAGCAATGGGTCTGTACTGAGTCTTGCTGATACAGGCACCTCAGTCATCGCAGGACCATGTAGAAGAACAATAGTCTGTACAAACAGAAGCCCTGAAAACCCTGTTGTGCTTGTTTGGAAACCTAATGGGTAAGAACATTGCAAAACCTGGGAAACACTCTTTTACAGCTTTGTAAAAGGAAGTTTCCCAGCTTTCCAGAATGCTGTGCTCTTCTCATACTCCCTGGTTTTTGATTATGTGTCTTTTCTTTCTTAACTTATAAATTTAATACAAATCAGAGACCAACTTCAGTGACTTTGGGGGAAAAGCTTTGTCAGATTCTAATGACTTTACCCTTCATATTAAAAAAAAAAACAACAACCAAAACCAAACAAAACAGGTTATTTTGAAGTTTCTATAGAAACTAGAAGTGAAAGCTGGCAAGTGTATCTGTGGCAGAGGTGAGATCATCTGAGGTGTTGCTGTGATCTGGACATTGGTGTAAATATTCAGTTTTAAAACACTGTAGAGCAACAATATGGGGGAGTTTGTGATAAATGGAAGTCTGGGTTGTATTTTTTAAGTCTGTAAGAAACTACATCTTGTAGCTGTATCATTTCAACTGTGAGGCAGAAGTCAAAGAGGAAAGGTAGTAAACACAAGAAATGGAAGCATTTTATTAGGCTATGAGTGAAAATTTATGCTCTGTGCTAGGAGTATAGAAAACTCTCCTGTTTGAGTCAAATGCCCTAATGGTATGAATTTTCTATGTGATGAGACCATGGTACTTTCTGTCTCAGTTAAGCTGGAAAATTATCTCATCGCTGTCAAAAGTCCTGGAGATGAAGTTTCCTTGATTTTCTTCTTGAAGAGGTTTCACTGATTGTGGTGTTTATGAGGGACCAGTGAAGGTCAGCCACAGTTTGCTGGACACTGTACTAATGGTAGAGTGAGAGAGAATCTCTCTGCCTTGATGAGTTAGTATATAAACAGACAAAATGGGAAGGGAGAGGGGAAGCTGCCAATGTTGTGATGATAAATGACATCTTAATTCTCTCTTTTTGGCAGAGGAATATTATTAAGGGATTAAAAAGACAGGGAAAGTGGGAGATTTGTGGGAAACAATAGGAAAGATAAGAAGGGCAGCTGTGGAGCACAGCAGAGGTGAAGAGATTGGAGTGAGAGTGGAATAAGCTTCAATCAAGCAGTCAGTTTAAGTCCAGTCATAACTGAGAAAACATTTTCAGTATCAACAGTTCCTGCTTTAGCTTTTTCTACAGCTATTTGGCTGACTGCCCTGCCTGGTTGTTGCCTCCAAGCAGTTTCTTTAGCAAAACTCATGTGTTTTGAGTCAGAGGAGATCACCTCTGTGGGACAAGCATTGCATCTGACAGTGGGTTGTCCAAGCCCGTGGCATGGCATTCTGTGAGCAAAGTGCTGCAAAAGTAAGTGGTCTCTTTATATCCAAGGTTTATTGCACTTCTGAAAGTATGTCTGCTAACAATACAACAGGTCCAAGTGTGGCAATAGCAATGTAGCAATTTCAGGGGTCATAAGAAGAACTTATTTAATGAAAGCTGTTGAAAAGTTCCAAAACAGGGAAAATGCTAAAAAGTCCATGTCTCTGGAAATCTCACTTGCTTTGTCCTCATGAGACATCTCAGTCAGATGACAAATCAAAAGTTCCCCCCATTTCAGAACTGGCAGCTTAAGGCTTCTGAAATCATATTCCTAAATTAATAGCTCTTACAGGGCTCCTGGGGGCCTGCTTAAAGACTGTAATAAAACAAAGGGTGCACACAACCTCTTTCTGTCTCAAGAAGACCCCTCCTCATGGGCCAAACTGTGTCACTTTGCTCAGTGAGAATAGTGTGTCTCAAGCCGATGTCTATGGCCCAACTTGCGTGGGCACACCCATGTGCAAGCAGCCCCTCAGAGAGGCGCCTACCAGGATGAAAGAAAGACTGTGCCTCTCCAACTTATTTCCACCTTGGGCCTCATTATAACAAAACAAAGATTACCAGTTGGACTAAAGTTAAGGCAAGCTGAGAACTCTGTTTCTCTGGGAAAAGGTCCAAGATGACCAATCACCATGTGTGCTGAGCATTTTGCTTTCATATCGTCAGCCGGAGTCCCCTTGCTCATGGTTGGTCTCGGATCAGGGTGTTTCAGGTGAAAGGTCATGAGTTTTAAAACTGGCTTGACAAAGTGATCTGTTTTTTCTCCTTCCTACTTAATAGTACTGTCTAGGCCCTTCTCACAAACAACTCCTCCACCTACATAGCCGGCCAAAGCCTACACCTGTCCTCACTCCCTCTCTAGCAGGCTGCTTTTAATTCACAACCCAGAAGTCTCCCTTCCTTCAGTCCAGAGTTAGGTTGTTGTGTTTTCCAGGCAGTAGAAAAAAAAATAAGATTGACAAATGAGTTTAGCATATGACTGTCATGCATCATTTATTAAAAAAAAAACAAACAAACCTAACAGAAAGGTCCATCTACTCTTTGCTTGCCTTGTCCACCTGGGAAATAGAATTTGAGTTACTACATTGCCTTAGGAGCAGTTTGTAATCCCAGCAGAGCAGTGTCACGGGAGAGGAATAGCAGATAATAAGATTCTGTGCAGTTAGTGTGATATCAAATGTCATGGTGAGGTGGTGGTTGTAGATGGATGCATGCAGCTGCAGAAGGAGCAGTTGTACCTTCCTGGAAGACGATACTGGAGCACTGCCACTAGCTTACTTGCATTTGCAGTATCATCCCAGCTACCTGCAGCTTGATTCACATTCTTGCTGAAAAGATGGAATGACTTCCCAGAACCTGTAACAGGATCATATTTCATAGAATGGTAAGGTTGGAAGGGACCTCAAGGATCATCTAGTTCCAACCCCCT